>JAJJWX010000604.1:0-97093 GCA_023529315.1 Papaver bracteatum
TTGCTTGTAGGCGCATATTGTATGCATGCGGTGCATTAAATATGCTTAACATGCTTGAAGCCTACACAACCTTGATGAAAAGATTGCAAGTTGAAGTGACTCAACTAGCTATGTTCAGGTGTTGTTCGGAGGTCGCATGAGCGGGACCCACCTTGGACGGTTATGCCATGGGGAAATGTGGAGGATGGTAATCACGGTGATACCTTGTTTTCCACCTAACTCCCTTCCTAGGATATTAATCCAAGCATGCGAACTTGGACGGACGAGATTGATGGAGGAATAACCGTTGGATTAGGGTTTGGAAGGCTTGCAAGCCTCCCTTTTCACCCTAACGGTTTTCAGCCTTGGGAGGCGTGCATGGAGTGGCCGATCTATCCATCAGGTAGGCGGGACACCACTCTACATGCCCATGCTTGTTGGAAGTCAACCAGAGCAATCTAAGTCGCTCGTTTCAGCCTGCGATGATGGACAACCGAGATTAGAAGGGGGCCGTGCATGCTACCTTTGGGCGCGCAAATCGAGATGGCTAGATGTAACCGTTCGCGGCCGATTGGTTGGCCGTGTAGCTGGGCCCACAGTGGACATGCTGGTATGGTCGGCCAGCTAATCCCTCCTTCCTTTGGCTTCCGTTCGTTTGTCTCAAAGTGGTTGCCTGCGACCACTTGATGCAAACCCTAATTTAGGGTTTCCGACCGGTTACCAACATCCGACCGAATCCGGCATTTGCCGACCTCTTTTGGTGAGGTCGATGGTGCGAGGGGAATGTTGGGATGACGGTGAGCATGTGCGTGAGCGCTACTCGGTCCCGCGCGTGATCTAGGCCGTCCAACCATGCCTGCGAAGTTGGACGGATGAGATATATTTTTGAGTTTGTTTTCAGCAGGTGAGACTAACATGGGTAGTCTTGCATGCGTTCAACGGGGCTAATATAACCGCCGTCGGTAGCCTACGGGTGTTTGCATGTCGAACACAAGGCTTTAAGCAGGGCATTAATTGTAATGCTGCAAACCTACATAAAATCGGGATGGTTGCTACATGCTCCGCTCTGGGTAGGTTATAATTCTCAGGGATGGTTGCACATGCTCCAATGAATTATCATAATGAGAAATATTCATCACCGGAAGGCTTTATCCTTTGCAGGACGTCAGCTTACAAAAATTGGATTTTTATAATTTTAGCCTTTAAATAGAAATCCACCTTCAACACTAAGCCAATCTCCCTTTTTGATTTTACCCCTAATCTCAAGAGAAGCCCCTGACTTATTCTTAGGTTGATCATTCGGAGCTATCATCTTTTCATACAAAGATGTTTAATCCAGACTGATGGTTCATACAAGGAAAGATCACAGTGAGGGGAGGATCTCTTTATATTTCTCCTACTTCCGAAAATATAATATTCCTAAAGATACGAATATGCCAAATATTTTCAATTTTTAGATTTTATTTCCGTAATCTACACAATAAGGTGCCTTGATTTTCTTCTTCCTCACTCGAAATTGGCACACAAGGTGAAGAAAGAATTCTAATACCGATCAGGTTGTATTAGTATGAGATTTTCTCTCATTATAGAAATCTGAACAACCAGAGTGTTCTTGATCTAGAGTCATATGAGAAATTATCCTCTTATTACTTCGAACTAGAGAAGTGTCTTGACTTTGGTTGCCTATGCAACTTTTAGCAGTTTTGTTCTTAAGACAGTTTTTGCATCTTATCTTATCTTTCCCTTTACCATTAGGTGATTTAATAACATATGAAGACATGTCCATTATTAAAATGGGTAAATCACTAATGGAGGAGGAAGAAATAAGATTCACAACTAATACAATATTAATTGTTTCCTCTTCTTCAGAATCATATGAATCAGAGGTCTCATCATTAGTTACAGCCAATACCTTACTTCCACTGTATTTCTTACGATTGGGACAGTCTTTAGCAATATGACCAAACCCTTTACACTTGAAGCATTGCGGCTGATATTCATCATCTTCTTCATGTTTCTTTTTGACATGAACTCGATAATGTGGTCGAGAAGATTGGTGAGTATCCTTTATGAATATCTTAAATCTTGGCCTTAAGAGATCTCGAAACTGTCTAGTAATCAAAGATAATGATTCTTCAATTTCATCATTAGAGTTTCCTGCAATCTGTTCATCTGAATCATCCAATTGTCTATTTCTTTCCATTGGGACTTTAGGAATTTATTCAGCTTTTAAAATCAATTCCTTTATTTTGAATAGACTGTGATTCATGATCAAAGATCTTTAACTTTCCAACGAGTATTCTTCGTGAGAGAGTTGAGAGATCATTTGCTTCTATGATTGCATGCTTCTTAGAATCCTATCTTAAAGGCAACGAGCTGAGAATTTTGCACATTATATCTTTTTCAGAAATATTCTTTCCTAGCGAGAAAGAGGCATTAATTATTTCAGAGAGTTTAAGATGAAACTCTTCAAAAGTGTCGTTGTCATCCATTCCAAGGTTTTTCTAATCAGATGTAAGAGTTTGAAGTCTAGCTTCCTTTTCTGATGTGTTTCCTTCGAACACGATTTGAAGATTATCCCAAGCTTCTTTCGAAGTTTGACATGTTGATACATGATGTTGTAGATCACGGCTTATAACATGTATTATAACATTCAAACCATCTGAATTCTGCTTAGCTAGTGCCTTTCTTCGTTCGAAAAATCTACTAGGCGTTCAAGCTCAGTATCCGAATTTTCTATCTTTGGAAGAATATAACCATCGACGACTAATAGCCAAGTATTAAAGTCTCGTGATTGAAGAAAAGATCGCATAGCAGATTTCCACCATAGATAGTTTATTCCATCAAATCTTGGCGGTACGTTAATGTTGATGTTGGTTTTTAGCTTAGGGTTAAAATCGTAAAACCTTATATCTGCCATGACGTCAATAGGACCACTAGAGCATTTATTGAATCATTCAACACGCCTACGTAAGAATTACCGGGGTACCTTTTTTTTACGTGTGTCTTGTTCCACGACAGAACCCTTAGTATTGACCGACATCACATTCGTACACCAAACCCTAAATTATTACACCACCGTGACAATGGCAAACCATGCCATCCACATCTCCGCGCCAAGGCATGCCTACCATGCCAGCCGCAACATTATGCCAATGACAAACCATGCCAGCCACATCTCCGCGCCAAGGCATGCCAATCATGCCAGTCGCACCACTGTGCCAATGGAAAACCATGCCAGCCACATCTCCGTGCCAAGGCATGCCAACCATGCCAGCCGCACCACTGTGCCAATGAAAACCATGCCAACCACATCTTCGTGCCAAGGCATGCCAACCATGCCAGCCGCACCACTGTGCCAATGAAAACCATGCCAGCCACATCTCCGTGCTAAGGCATGCCAACCATTCCAGCCGCACCAATGTGCCAATGGAAAACCATGCCAGCCACATCTTTGCGCCAAGGCATGCCAACCATGCCAGCCACATCTTCATGCCAAACGCACCTAGCCATGTTAGCTGCACCACGTGCCAAACAGCATGCCAATTCCTTGGCCCCACCATGCCAAACGCACCTAGCCATGCTAGCCGCACCATGTGCCAAACGGCATGCCAAGCCCTTGGCCCCACCATGCCAAACGGACCTTGCTATGGCCTTAGTCAACCTAGCCGCGCCACCATGCTGGCCTTCCCTATGCGGCTACCAAAACGAAGGCGTGCGACAATCAACGGTCGCCCTTCATTCCCAAGAGCAAATCCTAGACATCCAAGGTTACCAGACAACGCATGGTAACCTTTGACCCAAAACCCTAGTTTGGCCACGCCAAACCGCGCCAAGGCATTCCATGCCAACCTTGCTGCGCCACCATGCTGGCCTTTCCTATGCGGCTACCAAAACGAATGCGTGCGACAATCAATGGTCTCCCTTCAATCCCAGGAGAAAATCCTAGGTGTTCAAGGTTACCAGACAACGCATGGTAACCTTTGACCCAAAACCATAGTTTGGCTATGCCAAACCGCGCCCAGCTGGCCTTCCCTATGCGCCCACCAAAAACGAAAGCGTGCGACGATCAACGGCTACCTTTCCTCTTAAGATGCAAAATCTCGACCATCGAAGGTTACCAAGACAGTAAGTCTCCCAAGATCGACTTTCCAGGCAACAACAATATGCTACATGTTTTCCACGAAAACATTCGAGACATCAACACATATCACAAACTGGGGGATCCTCTTTGGGTATTGGTTTGGCGGTTTACAACGTGCGGCGTACACTACGCCCATCATAAGGAAGTGTCATAAGGATGAGGCGGTTATTAAATACAGGGAGTAATGGTGAAACACTCTTTTTATGGAACATCAATTCCATGCGTTAACGGTTACCACCTCCTCCCATTTACTCACCCATTTTTACATTCCTTAATGTGACCAGAATACGTTACACCTCGACTTGTATAAATAGGTCTTACCTATTTCCACCGAACAACAAGTTCAGTCAGGAGCATACAACACTCTGAAAATATTTGCTAGCTTTCCATCTGTTAGCTTCCCACTTTCTGATACAAGTCGTAAAAAACAACTACTCTTCCATAATCAACTATTTTGGTCTCAACACTTTCCTTGCTTCCCTCCCCAAAACCAACCCATTCTCCTTCACTTTGTGACCGAAGCAAGTCTGGAACGGACATTTCTTTGTTTAGGCCGGATTTGTACAGATTGATATATCAAATCTAAAGTACTCCCTTGAAGTACATTGTTTAGGGTTTAAATTCGTTTCTCACCCACACACCTGAAATTACCGAAATCAGCAGAAACCGTTTTCACCCACAAACAATTGGCGACCACAGTGGGAGATTGATCTTTCGGTTACAATGTCAATTTTTGACCATCGATTTCATGCTTCGACCTATACATCAAGACGGTAGAATCAGGTGATCCACTCACGGATCGATGAGTCAGTTACCAGGTGACCTGATTATCAGTCTTGACATGGCAAGGGGCGACTGTGGACTTCCCAAAGGTTAAAAGTAAATGATCCACTCAGGGATCGATGTCTCGATTATCAAGTAACTCAAGAATGACTGGGAACTTTCCACAATCGCGGTGTTTCTCACGAAAGTCTGACTTGCATCTGACTCGTTTTGCCTAGACAAAATACATGGTTTACTATTTCAAGTTTTCACGGAAATGATAAAACCGATAGCCATGTTATGTTTCATCCCATGTCATCTACCAACACGCAACGTTTCCATATCTTCCCTGGGATGTTTGTGTTACTTATAATCATAACCAAGACATTGTCATTCAAAAAAAAAAAACGGTTCATCCCGAATAATAATCCAAAAGCCTCATAGGTAACACTTGTCTATCAACCCAAAAATCCAGAAAATCAAAACCATAAACCAGGTGTTTCATTTGCCTTTTAAAAAAAACAAAAGAATTTCAGAAGACAGAAGACAGAAGTGCATTCAAAGGAAGTCATTTAACGGTATTTTTCTCTTCTCAAAGAAGGTGTCCTTCATCATTTGGAGGAATGCCTGTTTCGGCTTCAAATCTTTGGACAACCTTTCGACCTCCGCTTCTTGTTGTTTGACCACGTCCACGGAAGGACCTTCGGTCACCTCGGCCTGCAACTTTTGGGTCTCAGAGAAACCATAACGCCCAGTTATTCATGGAATCAGTCACCTTCCCGTACCGTATGTACCTACTTTGCATAATTACGATTACCAATCACTATTCATGAGGTAGCCTACACTACTACGGTGATATTCGAAGAGAAGAACAAGTACTTCTACAAGTTTATGAATAACATACCAACGGCTAAGGTTTACACATGTTCGGAAGAACAATATTTCTACATATTTATGGAAGGCATAACAATGGCTAGGGAATGCACCAACAAAAGAAAACAAATTGGAAGATAAACGCTGGAGTACAGACCTGGAATATGCTTGACCACTTTATTGCTACTGCGCCGTGCCAAGCCAACAGTCCGCGCCACACCAAGCCAACGTTGTGCCAAGCCAACGCCCATTCCAAGCCGATCCATCACTAACAACTTGCACTTTTACAGTGCCAACATCTTGCATCCTTCCAGCGCTAACAACTTGCATCTTTACATCAGCTTGCATCCTTCCAGCGCTAACAACTTGCATCCTCCCAGTAACAGCAACTTGCATCCTTCCAGTATTGCTTCTGAACTCCCAGTGGAAGGGAATCAACAATCCAATTGCATAACATGTAAAGATCAGGAATGACTTTTCCAAAATCGAGGCAAAGAAAATCAGCAACCCCCCTGAGTTCACAAAGACTCTCTTCATGTCAGGAGATGCATGATTTCCGGGGACTTCGCTCATAAAATCGTGCAGGCTATGATGAAAAACTTATGTGAGACTCTGTAGGCGCAATATCAAGGAATATTTTCAGCCCTCAACCGCGCTGCATCAGGGAAGCAGCCGTTTCCAACCAGAGAAGTCGTTCCCAAACCCCCAACCTATCCTGGAAAGCACGATTGATAGATGAAACTGGGGACTCCTAACCATTGTTCTCCTGAAGGGTGTCCACTTTGACAACCCACTAATTAACGCAGCCATTCTGCTTAAAAGTTCACCCCGACAGCCGCTTCGCTTCAATGCTCGCTCCAGCAGCCGCTCCGCTTTAGCGTTATCTCCATAACCTGTTTCATGATACGAAGCCTAAGCTTTAGCGTTTGGCTTCTTAAGTTTCAACATCCTCTCCAAGAGCCGAAGCTGCTTCAACGCCGTTTTTTTCTGCAAAGGGTCGTACCACCACGCTCCCCATGTCAAGGATCATGATCATAGCCAGCCAATCTTCATATTCGTGGATATATTTTGATCCATCTCGCCAAAACTCGTGATCATGGACAGTTTGCTCGCTTACGCATCCAACCAATCCTTTTACTTCCACGGAAGCTCATACAATTCCATCCAACCTACTTTGTTACCACGACAATGTAGTCTCTTCTGATTACATCTGCTACCAAGAACTGTTGCCTCTCATTTGTTGATACCAGCCAGAGCTTCACCACAACAGCAATCACTACAAATATGGAAACATGTAAACCATACTTGAGGACTGAGGATATACACAGAATCCTTTCACTGTCAAAGCTCAGAAGACACGGTCATCCAAAAATCCATAGCCACAACAAGGCCATCTACTCTTCAAGGATGCAGCGTAAGAATATCATCATGTCTCTGTCTAGAAGATGTGTTTAACACTTTACGAGGCCGCGGAGGATCCCAAGCCTGCTCAGAGGAAAATAACTTCAGAAACTAAATAAAAATGCGACCGGGGACTGCTCACCGCACTCGACGACCATCAAAAAATTCATGAGATAACTCCAGAGACGCGGCTGAAACATTTTCTTAAAAAAATAGAGGAAGCCACGATAAACAACATAAATCTCTCATTTCTCCCTCTTCGTTATCCAGAATATTTCGTCCATGTGATATTCTGGGCATCCCAGCATTGTATCCAAAATAATACAATAAGCTTGTATCAAACCCCATAGACGTGGAGTCAATACGATGCAATGAAAGTAGGCTACACATGGGGACTACCAACATTGGACGCTTTCACTCCCCTCAACCAGGTTATTTCCGATTTCAACATCATCACTGTAGAAGTTTTATGAGCCACGAGAATTTCTCAACACAAAGCCGTACATGTACATCGAAGACTCCAAAAGCACGCCACAGAGATACATTCACATGTTCGGCCGTGCCATCGGATCTAACAGAAATTTAACTGGGGACTGCTCATCGCATCTCATTTCATACGATAGTCCAATATTCAGAAGATGGTTCGAAGGATGTATCTTGGAACAAAGTCCTTGAAGACTTGATAGCAGCACATCGGTAACGAAACGTCTCCCAACTCATCTATTTCATCCAGTGTCTCCAGAAGATTTCGACCATACAAGCATCCACAGTATACTGTCATCGCGATCACAAGGTCCAGGCAGTGAAAAACCTAAAATCAAGGATGGACCGACAACACAACCATATCCATCCGTCCCAAGAATGCAATGGAGTTTGGTAAATTTTGGAATCCACTGGAGAGACACGGCAGACGAAAGCACGGATCCGGACGAGCGACAAAAAAAAAAGTCAATAAATTTTTTCATACGGACAGAGTTTCTAGAGTTTGCATAGAATAAAGTTTCCTTCTTGCTCCATGAACGGGAATAGATGACTCGGCGCGACTATGTTATCCCGGGCCCGCAACATCCCTCCCGAATTCTTCTTGAGTTTCACTATCGGGCCGTTTTCACCTCCTAAACGAGCTTAAAACCTAAATATTCCCTTGAAAGGAGATAGGAAATTCTTTTCCGGTCAGATGGAAGGGCGGACCGTCAAAATCCGAGTTCGTACGAGAATAATACAACGATTCTTGTAAGGGGCGCTAATTAGGGTTTCGACATGCTAAACCCTAATTTAGACAAAGTTACCAGGCGCCATCGCTACCATTTGATAACCGAAGTTCCAGCATCATCACCATCGTTTGGTAGCTGAAGTTCCGAAACCAGTTTACGCCATTCTGAGGATTGAAGACAGTTTCCACCGTTCCACGGACCGAAGCCAGTTTCCTCCCATTCCAAGCCGACTGACGCCTGCGGCTCCCATTCCAAGATGACCAATGCATGCAACTCCCATTCCAAGCCGACCAACGCGTGCGGCTCCCATTCCAAGCTGATTGACGCCTACGGCTCCCATTCCAAGCCTACCAACACGTGCGGCTCCCATTCCAAGACGACTGACGCCTGCGGCTCCCATTCCAAGTCGACCAATGCGTGCGGCTCCCATTCCAAGCCGACCAATGCGTGCGGATCCCATTCCAAGCCGAATGATGCCTACAACTCTCATTCCAAGCTTACCAACGCGTGCGGCTCCCATTACAAGCCGAATGACGTGTGTGGCTCCCATTTCAAGCCGACTGATGTGTGCGGCTCTCATTCCAAGCCGACTGACGCCTGCGGCTCTCATTCCAAGCCGACCAATGCATGCAGCTCCCATTCCAAGCCGACCAACGCCTGCGACTCCCCTTCCAAGCTGATGCCGACAGTCTGCATATCAAATAGCAACCGCCTCTACCATTTCACGGTCTATCCAGCAACACCACGAAGAGAATTTGCAAGTCAACACAAGAATCACGAATTCTCCTTACCTCACGAAAAAGCTTAGTCGGATCTTCCTGACCATCTTTCCATGACTACTCGTTTCGATTTTATCCTTGTCTGTCACCATCTTATGCTTACCTCGCAACAACGCTCCTATTCCGAGCTAAGCAGGGGACTTAATGTTGATGGTGGCTTTTAGCTTAGGGTTAAAATTGTAAAACCTTATATCTGACATGACGTCACTAGGACCACTAGCGCATTTATTGAATCATTCAACACGCCTACGTAAGAATTACCGGGGTACCTTTTTTTTTACGTGTGTCTTGTTCCACGGCAGAACCCTTAGTATTGACCGACATCACCTTCGTAAACCAAACCTTAAATTATTATACCACCATGCCAGCCACATCTCCGCGCCAAGGCATGCCAACCATTCCAGCCGTACCACTGTGCCAATGGAAAACCATGCCAGCCATATCTCCGCGCCAAGGCATGCCAACCATTCCAGCCGTACCACTGTGCCAATGGAAAACCATGCCAGCCACATCTCCGCGCCAAGGCATGCCAACCATGCCAGCCGCACCACTGTGCCAATGGAAAACCATGTTAGCCACATCTCCACGCCAAGGCATGCCAACCGCACCATTGTGCCAATGGAAAACCATGCCATCCACATCTCCGCGCCAAGGAATGCCATCCATGCCAGTCGCACCACTGTGCCAATGGCAAACCATGCCAGCCACATCTCCATGCCAAACGTACCTAGACATGCTAGCCGCACCATGTGCCAAACGGCATGCCAAGCCCTTGGCCCCACCATGCCAAACGCACCTAGTCATGCTAGCCGTACCATTTTCCAAACGGCATGCCAAGCCCTTGGCCCCACCACGCCAAACGCACCTAGTCGTGCTAGCCGTACCATTTTCCAAACGACATGCCAAGCCCTTGGCCCCACCATGACAAACGCAGCTTGTTATGGCCCTAGCCAACCTAGCCGCGCCACCATGCTGGCCTTCCCTATGCGGCTACCAAAACGAAGGCGTGCGACAATCAACGGTCGCCCTTCAATCCCAAGAGAAAATACTAGCCGTCCAAGGTTACCAGACAACGCATGGTAACCTTTGACCCAAAACCCTAGTTTGGCCATGCCAAACCGCGCCAACGCATGCCATGCCAACCTTGCCGCGCCACCATGCTGGTCTTCCCTATGCGGCTACCAAAAGGAAGGCGTGCGACAATCAACAGTCTCCCTTCAATCCCAAGAGCAAATCCTAGGCATCCAAGGTTACCAGACAATGCATGGAAACCTTTGACCCAAAACCCTAGTTTGGCCATGCCAAACCGCGTCAATCTGGCCTTCCCTATTCGGCCACCAAAAACGAAAGCGTGCGACGATCAACGGCTACCTTTCCTCTTAAGATGCAAAATCTCGACCGTCGAAGGTCACCAAGCCAGTAAGTCTCACAAGCTCGACTTGCCAGGAAACAACAATATGCTACATGTTTTCCACGAAAATATTCGAGACATTAACACATATCACAAACTGGGGGATCCTATTTGGGTATTGGTTTGGCGGTTTACAACGTGCGACGTACACTACTCCAGTCATAAGGAAGTGTCATAAGGATGAGGCGGTTAGGAAATACAGGGAGTAATGGTGAAACGCTCTTTTTTATGGAACATCAATTCCATGCGTTAACGGTTACCACCTCCTCCCATTTACTCACTCATTTTTACATTTCTTAATGAGACCAGAGTATGTTACACCTCGACTTGTATAAATAGGTCTTACCTATTTCCACCGAACAACAAGTTCAGTTAGGAGCATACAACACTCAGAAAATATTTGCTAGCTTTCCATATGTTAGCTTCCCACTTTCTGATACAAGTCGTAGAAAACAACTACTCTTCCAGAATCAACTATTCTGGTCTCAACACTTTCCTTGCTTCCCTCCCCAAAACCAACCCATTCTCCTTCACTTTGTGACCGAAGCAAGTCTGGAACAGCCATTTCTTGGTTTAGGAAAAATTTATACAGATTGATCTCTCGAATCTAAAGTACTCCCTTACAGTACATTGTTTAGGATTTAAATTCGTTTCTCACCTACACACCCGAAATTACCGAAATCAGCAGAAACCATTTTCACCCACAAACAGTTAATTGAAGTCGATTCGTGAGAACTCGAGTTCATTATTATAGGATGGATCGCACCAAACACAGATTATTAGATATTTTCGTGTTTGCCTGCTCTGATACCAATTGAAAAGGCAAGGGTACCTAAATATACCTCAAGCTATTACTTTTCCTTCTTATAAGTCCTTTCTCCGAAAGTGATTGTCTATGGACTAAGTAGAGACAATACAACAAATCGGTTCACACTTTGTGTGATCGTCTATGGATACAAGATCTAGAAAATACAACAACAAAGTGTGTTTACTTGATACAATGGTTCGGACTTAACCAAACTCTATAGGATTCACGTATCAAGTAAATAGGAATAAACGTTTGTGCAATTTACTTTAATTATAATAAAACAATTATAATGCGGAAATATAAAGTAAATGACACAACAAGATTTTGTTAACGAGGAAACCGCAAATGCAGAAAAACCCCAGGACCTAGTCCAGAATTGAATACTCTCTGGATTAAGCCGCTATACAAAATAAACCAACTTCGTATAGTTGAGACCAAGCAACTAAACCTATAGTTCACCTAGTTCCGTCTATATTCCCACGTCTCCAACCTATAAACAAGTCAGTACTTGGACCAATTCCTTTGGTTCGTATTCCAAACAGTAAAAGAACAACAAATCTGTTTGGTATCAACTCTCTTCAACCAAGTGATATGAGTTGCGCAAAGGTTCCCTTGTTTATATTAACATAAACTGCTTTGCCAGGTTCCAAGATCCATCTTATGTTCAATCACCCAAAGGAAATCGTTAAGATTAAGCCAATCAATACCTTTAATCACAAGGAAACGTATTGATGTCGATCTTCCTCAATTAATCAATCCAATCTACCACAAGGATAAACTGATTATTAATTGGATCCTCTTTTTCCCAAACAAGTATTGTGCACACCAAAGATTATAAAAACCAAGTCAGAAATATTCAATATCTTCTTTGTCTTCAAATCTTCTTAGATCTTCAATAAACACCTGCACACAACTACTTGAATCTCTTGTGATCAATCACACACATAACGAAATCTGTTAACAATGGATTATCACAAGATCGTCTTTAGATCTGACAACAGTCTAAAGATCCCTGTCGAAACCTTGAACTAGTATTAGTGAATCTTATATCAGAAGAGAAGATTCTCAAGTATAAACAAACTATGCGCAATCAAAGTTCAACCACCGTTAGTCAATCAAATCAATACGAAAACTAAAGATAAACCGATATATCTAGTTTCCCACCAAGGGGTCGCGCTAGAGCTTCTCAATACCAAACAAGACTTTAAATTGACCGGCCGTAAGAGATTTCACCTAATTAGATTACTCTCCTCTCCGATTGGCGGCTTTACCAGTAACAACGACAAAATAGGAAGTCTATGTTATGCAGGTTTAGTTTTCTAGAGATGCAAACTCAAAGTATTTATAGACAATGAAGTTTGGACACCAAGGAATTTCCAAAACTGAAAATATTCTCAAGATATTTTTCATTACCAATCCAAATTCGGTTCTCATAATTCCTGTGAATGCACTTTCCAAAAATAATGATCGAAATCTCCTTGGAAAATCTTTAATTAGCAAATGCACATTACTAATTCTTATTTTCCATATATAATTAAAAACCCTTAATTAAAAAGATTCTTAACTTATTGAAATTCGATCTTGGGATTTACTTCCTTCTTAGCCGTTAAGGAATATCTTTGAACAATATAGAATAAGCATTAATGCACCGTGTTCAAAGTGTGTCGACATCTTACTCTTGTAAGTCTTTTTTCATACTTGCTCACTTGAAACCGATTTACCACACTTCCAAACAAGTTTAGAATTGATTCATCTGACTTTTAAGAACTATGTGATTGATTAAGTAACACTCAATCACAACTCATAGGCTTAGGGTTCTACCAAAACAAGTTTCGGTTTTACCTCCATGTGAGTACTGTGCATAGTTACACTAGCTTACCATAATTCAGCTGACTAGGTACTAGGATCGGTTTCCCATATATATTTGGTATCTAACTTGTATGCACTGCATATGTCCATAGGATCGATTTCCCCTTCCCAAAAACGTGTTGCACATGTTCATAGGATCGGTTCCCCTTTCTTTCGTAAACCTTATTGCACCTCATACAAGGATCGGTTCCCCTTGTAATGCAATGCACCTCTTACTAGGATCGGTTCCCCTTCTCCCAATAATAAGTTTAGACACTCACAAACCCGATCATACCCTAGGTGATTACTTAAGATCGGTTTCACTAATAAAAGTCATACCAATACATAAGACAGGCCTCATGTGAATAGTTTTACCAAGAACACAAACAAGTCATGAGTGATTATACTAATCACACATATTGGTCATTCATAAGATATGCAATGAAGAACATCCCCAATAACGCCTGGCGATTTCCTTTTCGGTTCACAACACATATCATGAACTTACTTCCTTAGAACACATGTAAACATTGTTCCCTAGGATGAAATCCTCACCTCATAATCACAATAGCATTCATACGATTATGTCGATGTCTTATATACAAAGTTTAATGGTTAAGCAAGAAATTTCATATTGTATTCCTTAATACTATGTCTATCTAGAGTGTTCATGCTTCACAGTTTTATGTTTTCAATATGCACGACTTGAAAGATACGTTTGGGAATGAAACAGTTCAAGTCAAATATCACTAACCTCAAGTGGAAGGATGATGTTGTGGTTGTAGCTTCGTTCTTTTTCACTT
This sequence comes from Papaver bracteatum, assembly GCA_023529315.1. NCBI lineage: Eukaryota > Viridiplantae > Streptophyta > Magnoliopsida > Ranunculales > Papaveraceae > Papaver > Papaver bracteatum. Next base: position 14,023 of record JAJJWX010000604.1, read on the forward strand.
CAAGTATTTGCAATACTTGTAATATCTCACCCTAATACTTTCAAGCTAACCTATACGAAGTTGGCTCTAGTATATTTAAATCAAGCGACTCTTAAATAAGTTTTGGTTCACTAAAATATGACAACCAAACTTGACATACGAAAGCTTGGTGGGTTCAACCGAGCAATGCTCTAACAGGGGTCTAACAACTTCACCCAATATTTTGATTAGCAATCTGTATGGAATAACTCTAATATACTTTTAAGAGAATCAACTAGACAGTCAGACTCAATCTTAATAAAAAGTATATCAAGGAGTTAATATCTCTATCTCTCGATTTGATCTATACTCAAGCAAATAGAAATCCGCGAGTCTTTATCAAATACAAGATAAATAAACTCGGCTGGTACCAAAGACCAATATCCGAGGATCAATCAATTTCCAATCAACAACCAAAGGTTGGATTTCACAATTGATCGATACAACGCACAACCTGTGATATTTTAATTATATAACAAAATATAATGCGGAATTGAAATAACACAGACACCATAAATTTTGTTAACGAGGAAACTGCAAATGAAGAAACACCTCGGGACCTAGTCAAGATTGAACACCACACTGTATTAAGCTGCTACAGACACTAGCCTACTACAAACTAACTTCGGTATGGACTGTAGTTGAACCCTAATCAATATCACACAGATTCAAGGTACATTTGCGCTTCTTACGTCTCTGATCCCAGCAGGATACTACGCACTTGATTCCCTTAGATGATCTCACCCACAACCAAGAGTTGATACGACCCAAAGTCAAAGACTTTAATAAACAAATCTGTATCACACAGAAAAGTATACGATAATAGATAAATATGTCTCCCACGGATAAACCTATGAGTTTTGTTCCGTCTGTTAGAGCATTTCTCGGTCGAACTCGCATGCGTTGCTATCTAAAGCATGTTTTTCAATGTTAGTGATCAAAACTATAAAGTCTTGATTTCTAGTCTACTATTTCTAAGGTCTCGAACTAGGATAGAAAGTGTAGTTGAGCTTAAGAACTCCATGGAAATCATCATACAAGACGAATACTCAAGGAACCAGTGGATCTTCATCGACTAAAAGGTATGTGGAGACTTGAACTTATCTATCACTCAAAAGTCTATCTATTTTATCTCCTATATTGAGACAAAAGTCGTTTTACTATATAGACTAAGAATATACACATGTGACATTTCAAGCTGAGTATATCTCGCTTATCTATTTCTCGAAATGTGTGTTGGTAAAGCTTTCGCTTTAGCCAAGTTCATCTTTGCATAGTGACAAAAGTCATGTTTTGTTTCAATCAGTTTGGAAATTGCTCTGACGAAAACTAGTTTGTGAATAACAACTACATGACGACCTCTGAGAATGTTTCAATGATTGAAATAAGAGTTTAGATAATATAACCACTGGGGATATAAATATTGTTGTGGTAACTCATATATGTATAAGTCCTTAGCACTTGAACCGAAGTTTGTGAACTTTGTTGATCAAGTGAAAACTGGAACTTGAGCAGTCAACCCAGTCCGCGAACTCAGTCCACGAACGTGCGTAGTTCTCGAACACGAGAATTTCTACTGTAGTTGTAGCTCGTTTTCAGTCCGCGAACTGACGGAAGTTCTCGAACCCGAGAATTTCTGCTAGAGTTTGTGAACTCCAACCGGTTACTTGAGTCCGCGAACCCAGTCCGCGAACTTGAGTGGTTATGTATAAAAACGATGTTCGTGAACTTATCTGAATTATCTAAGGAATGCTATTGCAAATCATGGCTTTATAGTTCATGAATTGATTCGAGTGAATCACATCGTTTTTTCTTCAATTGTGTCTTATGTAGTACATAAGATCTCATAGCAATTGAACAACTCTCTAACTAGTCATTTGAGTCATTTGGACTAGTTATGGTGAAGAAGAATATGGTTGATGTGAAAGTTATCATTTGGCTAACCATTTGGTTGACTAATATTAAACCAACTATTGTACATGTTTGGGTACGATTACACAAACCCAAAATCGTCAAGTACATGTGTGTATGGCAAACTAAATTTTCGATCAAATGGTTCAGAGATATTAGCTTGTAGCTAATCAGGTTTTCATCTAACGGTGAATATTGAATGCTTTGTTACTAAGCTAACATTGATTGCAAACCCTGATTTGAAAGACTATATAAGGGAGAACTCTAGCAACTGGGAAACCTAATCCGCACACATTCTGTGTGATACTAGTTTGCTAAGCTAGAGTCGATTCTCCTTTGACCTTTGGCTTTATTCTTCTAAAACCAGGTTAACGACTTAAAGACTTCATTGGGATTGTGAATCCAGACCGATAATACTTTTCTTGTAGTTGTGTGATCTGATCTTTCTATTTATATCGTACGAGTACAATTGTAATAATTGGCTTGAGATTTCTTTCTCCGATAGGCAAGATATAAAACTAATCACAAACATCTTTGTCTCATCGTTTGTGATTCCACAATATCTTTTTTCACTGCGTCGATTAAGCCTATTGTGAGGTGATTGATAAAACTGAGCTGTTCTTCGGGAATATAAGTCTGGTTTTATTGATTGGTTCCTGTTCACCTTGATTTATCAAAAGATGGAACAAAACTCATAGGTTTATTCGTGGGAGACGGATTTATCTATCTTGTATACTTTTCTGTGTGAGACAGATTTGTTTGCTAAAGTCTTCGATTTTGGGTCGTAGCAACTCTTGGTTGTGGGTGAGATCAGCTAAGGGAATCAAGTGCGCAGTATCCTGCTGGGATTAGAGGCATAGGAGCATAACTGTACCTTGGATCAGTGTGAGATTGATTAGGGTTCAACTATAGTCCAGACCGAAGTTAATTTGGAGTAGGCTAGTGTCTGTAGCGGCTTAATACAATGTATGTTTAATCTGGACTAGGTCCCAGGGTTTTTACGTATTTGCGGTTTCCTCGTTAACAAAATTCTGGTGTTTGTGTTATTTCTTTTCCGAATTATATTTTTATATAATTGAAATAATACAGGTTGTGCGTTGTTCAATAAATTAGAATATCCGACCTTATTGGTTGTTGATTTAAATTGATTGACACTTGGATATTGGTCTTTGGTACCATCCAAGTTATCTCTCTTTGATTAGACTCGCGAATCACATTTTCTTGAGTAAATCAAATTGAGAGATTGAGATAATAACTCCTTGAGTATTTTCTATTGATTGAGTCTAGTTGATTCTCTAGAAAACAACTAGGAGTTGTCCATACAGATTGCTAATCGAAATATTGGGTGAGGTTGTTAGACCCCGGCTTTTTCACTATCTTTTGATAAAATCAAGGCGAATAGGAACTAATCAATAACTTGGACGTATATTCCCGAAGAACAGCCTAGAATTATTGATCTCCTCAAAATAATCTAAATCGTATGGTAGCAAAACTAGATATTATGGAATTACAAACGATGAGACGGAGATGCTTGTGATTTATTTTTATATTTCCGTATCGGAGATATAATCTCAAGCGAATTATTCAATTGAACTCGTACAATAGAAAATGGCAAGATCAGATCGCTCAACTACAAGAGAAGTAGTTTTGTCTGGTTTAATAATCCCAATGAAGTCTTTAAGTCGTTAACCAACAGGGTCTCGAGAAGAAACCTACGGTTAAAGGAGAATCGACTCTAGCAAAACCAACTAGTATCACACAGGAGGTGTGGGGATTAGTTTTTCCAGTTGCTAGACATCTCCTTTATAAAGTTTTCAAATCAGGGTTTGCAATCTAAGTTACCTTGGTAAAAAAGCATTCAATATTCACCATTAGATGAGAAACCTGATTTATCCAAGCTAATATCTTTCAACCGTTAAATCGAAACTTAGCTTGTCACACACAAATGAAATGTATTTCATTTAGGTTTGAGTAACCGTACCTAAACGTGTACATTTGGTTGGTTCACAAATAGTTAACCAATGGCTAGCCATATGAGCACTTTCATATCAACCATATTCATCTTCTTCACAACTAGCTCAAATGACTCAAAAGAACTAGTTGAAGAGTTGTTCAATTGCTTAGATCTTTATACATAGACATAATTGAAACAAAGTCGGTTTGATTCACTCGAATCAATTCATGAACAATAAAGCCACGGTTTGCAAAGATTGTATTCTTTATTGATTTATTCTTTAAGTTCATGAGCTTACCGATTTGAGAAATATAACCAGATTGGGTACGCGTACTTTAGTTACCGGATTTGAGTTTACAAACTCAACAGAAATTTTCGGTTCAAAAACTTCCATGGGTACGCGTACCTAAGGTGACTGGTTTGACAGTTTGCAAACTTACAAACTCAGCAGAAATTTTCAGTTCGAAAACTTCTGCCAGTAGGCGTACCTAACCTGTCTCCTTCACCAATATCGCATGCACACATATGCACGCACTTGGTTTCTGGTACATGGATTTATACACTAATGTACGAACACACTATATATGCTTATATCCATAGATGGTTACGTAATCTCAACTCTATATTTCAATCATTGAAAAATTCTTCTATAATATTATAACAATCGATATTCATGACTATCGTCATCAAAGCTCTTTTCAAGATTGAAACGTCATCATGACTTTCGTCACGGGTAAAGATAAAAAGTGGTCAAAGCGAAAGCTTACCAATACATATTTAGAGAAAACGATAGGCAAGTAAACTCGGCTCGAAATAGCAAATGCGTATGTATGTAAACTATCATACGTATACGACTATTGTCTCAAGAGTAGGAGATAGAGTAGATAGACTTTTGAGTGACAGATGAGTTTAAGTCTCCACATACATTTTGGTCGGATGAAGTTCCACTGGTTCCGTGAGTATTTCTTCGTCTTCGTAAGATAATCGCCATGGAGTATGGAGCTCAACTATACTTAACTATCCTAGACCGAGACTTAGTCATAAGTAAACTAAAAATCAAGACGTATAGTTTTGATCACTAATATTGACAAACATTCTTGAGATAGAAACGCATGCGAGTTCGACTGAGCAATGCTCTAACACTTTCCATGTTCCACTTTCTAAATCCAACCACATAAAATTCTTGTTGCACCAGCTTCCTGACCTTCTACATATCCAGTACCAAATCAGTTCAAACCACTGCATCACTTATTATATGTCCGCCATTTACTTTCCCATTGCTCAAATCCATAGAAGCCACACCTTCATCCAACCACCTCGTATAAACCACTGCAGAATCGAGATTTGAGCTTGATTTTTTCCGGCAGCAACATGACTCACAACCCCATTGCTGCCTGCAATCACCCATCGAGCACATCTCGAATCCTCTATCTCAACTCGAGCATCCATGACAGTAAACTTCCAATCATCAAATCACATGCAGCAGCATCAAATCCATAGATCTACCATCACTGTCAAACCCGAGCTCTTCTCTTCTTTATTTATAATTCCCATTTAGTATTAGCTTCGATGAATACCCATTGATGTCGCCCCAAGAACTGTTGCTTCTGATTTCGGAAGAAGAGATTGCACTCCATCAGACTGTCGCTGCCATCTTTTTTACATTTCTCAGCAGTTCCATTACCAGATTCATGCCAAGAAACCTCATACAAAACCCATCTATCGCCTTGTAAACAGATCAATATCCACTCCTTACTGATTTCTGCCACTGCCTGAGCTGCTCGAACCATCTCATGGTGCTGTTGTTGTTTCACTTTCACGACTCAAAACTGTTCAAAGTTATCACCGTAATAAGCCACCATTTATTCAAAAGTCGATAACCTTTCCATTTGATGTAACAACTAATGATCGAACTCCAGTTCAGACCATCTCATTCAAACACGTATAATAATTCTAATTCAGGCCACTCCTTCCAAAGTCCGTCGTAGTCAGTGTTATAGACAATCAACATAATTACATCCCCTGAACTCTTGATGTTTCGTTCTTGTTGACAGCACTACCTTGAGGAAGAAATGAAATGAAATTTTCGTTTGGGAACAAACAGAATGTGGTGTTGGATATTCACCGTATGACACAAACAAAATGTGGTGTAGAGTTGGCCACATTTCACCACCTTTACTCCTCTTGAGCATGGGATGTGTTTGGAAAATAACATAATTCCTTTGCCCCAAAGTTTAGCGCAGTCAACTTTGGTGCCGTGTGAACATTGCTGCTTTGAGTCACAAATGTTTCTTCGACTTCCATTTAGCTATGTATTCTTTTGGTGATCAAATTCACTTGTGCTTTCTACAAAAGCACTAAAATAATGTTATTAGCCAAAATATCGAGTCCTAGCTAATATAAATATGGGCATAAAATATAGCAGTTACGTGCTTATCAACATCCCCACACTTATATTTTTCTAGTCCTCGAGCAAAACCGAAAATTGACCCGCTCCACAGCTGGTCATAAAATGATAAGAAGAAGAATAGACCCGCTCAACAGCTGGTCTTTTTTTTTTTTTTTTTTTTAAGACCCGCTCTACAGCTGGGCATAATAATATGATAAGAAATACATAAAAATAGACCTTCTCAACAGTTGGTCGTAAGAAAATGATAAGAACCCTACAATAGACTCGCTCAACAGCTGGTCATAATTATTATTTTATTTTATATTTTTTTAAGACCCGCTCAACAGCTGACCATAATAATATGATAAGAAATACATAAAAATAGACCCGCTCCACAACTGGTCATAAAATGATAAGAACCCTACAATAGACCCGCCCAACCGCTGGTCATAATTATTATTGTATTTTTTTTTTAGACCCGCTCAACAGCTGGTCATAATATGCCTACAAACCTACAATAGAACCGCTCAACAGCTAGTCATAAATTGCAAGAAAATTCCTGAAAAAGAAAAGTAAAAAGTTAACCACTCCCCCACACTTAAACATTACACTGTCCTCAATGTAATTGAGTCATCCAACGTAAAAAAAAATAAGATGGGAAATTCATAATATGCGAAAATAAACAAATAAAAATAAAACAAGAAAATAGAATTACCTGCTGGAATGCGGGGTGGGGTGGGGGGGTGGGGAGCCCCGCACACGCCAAATCAAAAATGCACTGTTATAGGGCGGGTGAAGCCTCGCGCACACCAAATCATTCATCGCCACAGGGCGGGGCGAAGCCATGCGCACTCCAAATAAAAAACACATCGCCACGGGCGGGGCGTAGCCCCGCGCACACCAAGCTAAAAAAAATATGCATAAAGGATCCCCATAAACTAATAACCTGAAAATTTGGGGATCAGCCCAAAATACAGTATTTACAAATGACAGCTTCGCACTTATGTTATGATTCCCTGAAGAAGGTGAAACTATCAAAAAGAAAAAGTTACCCCCAAACTTAGTTTACTTCGCAAGGAAACATAAAGAACATAATATGGGGATACTCTTTGGACTGGGGAAATATCAATTGGCTCATGTACGGTATTAGAAATAGGAAAGTCCTCTGGGTACTTGGATGCAAAGTAATCCAACAAAACCTTAGAAGCACACCGTTCTAACCCTAAATTAGGTAACTTTTGTAAGTCTAGGGGTCTAGAAACAACCTGTAAGTCGGGTGAATGATCTTGTGAGATAGATTCATCTATGGAATTAGTTGAATCATCCACACAATCATCCATAGGGTCATCTATATGTTCGGCTTGGGACAGAGAGTCACTACTAGACTGATCATCATCAGCATATAATCTTTGGCATTCCAGAATTCTCAATCTTTGTTCCAAACTAAGTGGTGTGTGTTTGTAATACTTCTCATATATAGTTTGAGGTGATTCTTCACTTACCATTTGTGGAGCAAAAACTCCATATCCTTGCCTATGCATATATTCACCAAGCGTCATCTCTGATAAGGTTGCCTGATAATTTGAACTTCTACGCTTATATTCCGCCAGTGTCATCTTAGGTGACGTCTCCTGAGAAAGAGTCATCATCCTCAGAAAGGTGCCTGAAATAAAATTCTAAAGCACAAAACAAGTCAAACAGAAAAAAAAATCCTAAAATAAAAATAGTGTAGAAAAATAAAAATAAAAATAATAAAAACCTAACTATTTAAGTAATCAAAAATACTAATTACAATATTCCTTAGCCGCTCCCCGGCAGCGACGGCAAAAATTGATAGGATTATGGGAATACCTATATATAAATAACCGCAATCGCACGACGTCTACAATGTAGACAACGGCAAGTACAGGTCGTTTCCACGAGGAGCGGTGGAAATACTATAACCACTATCTCTAATCGATTAACCAGCAATGATATTTTTAGATTTATAGAATTGAAAATGAAATAAAAAAATTAAACTAATACAACGAATCCAAAGGAAGAATCGGTAACCAGAGTTTTATTGGTATCCACCACTATTTCCTTGCAAATACTGAAATGAAACATAATTATGAATACGTGTTTATTGTTCGTTCTATTGATATCACCTATTATATATATTAGAGTCGCAAATATCACTGGTATATCCTAAGCATGGCACATTAAAAGACTATATCCAAGTATGAACCATCAAATTGCATCAGCGAGAAAGTTATACGAAATTAAATATAGGTTCACAAATTCTATATGCTTTTCTAAGCATAACCCATCAAAGTTTTTAACGAAGTATGGATCATCAAATAATAAGACAATTATATTTGTAAAACTATCAATTATGGACAAAGGTTTTTTTAAAAAACGGTTTAGCAACAACTTATATTTTCGATCAATCAATAAACATAATTAAAAAATTAATCAATTCAAATCATATTGGTCTAACGCTATATAATCAATTTAAATTAGCATAATACCCAAAGTGGTCTCAACCCATAAAAACCCTAGTTATAAGTTTAGCAATACATAACCATGGGTTTCTTAAAACCCATAAAAATAATAATCAAGAGAGAAAAGATTAAACCAATGGCGTCGTCTTTCTTCCTATCTATGCTTGAATGGCCTTCACGGCTATTTCTTCTCATTCTCTCGCTGTAGCCGCCTCTCGAAACTCCAAAAACTCAAAAACAAGATAATCATGTGAACCGGCCTCCCCCTTCTGTCTGTATAGAACCCTGTTTTAGGGCATATAAGAAAATTTTAAGGCATACAAAATGATTGAATTAACTAGGGTGGGGTGATAAGGGGTATCCAAAGATAGGTTAATTACTTAGTTACCCTCGATTAATTTATTAATATAATTTTTTTTTTTAAATAATTTTTTTAAATAATTTTGAATTTGTTCCTCCCCATCAGATTCGTCACGATCGGTAATTTTTCTTTAGTTTCTTTTCAATCTTTGATTTAATGGTTTTCGTTGAATTTGTATACGTTTCTTACTATTTAGGTTTAAAATTGGTTTAATAAGGAGCTCCGGCGGCGAGCCATGGCGACTGAAAGCCATGATTGTCCATCGGATTCGTCTCATCTGTTTTCGTTAGTTTTGCATGTTTGATTTCTTCTTTGTTTTGGTTCGTTCCACGAATTTTCGCTCCCCGTTTTTCTATTTCGTTTTACCATTCGTTTTTCTTTTTTCGGTCTCAGCTGCCGTTTTGCCCATGGATGCGTCTACCAGGTCTGCAGCTCATACTTCTCTTAAACCCACTTCATCACCTCATACGGCGTCTTCTTCTACAGCCAGTTCAATTGGATACGTGAACTGTCCGTTCAGGAATATTGACAATTGTGGCAATGGAGTTAACAGTAGAGGGTATGCTGGAGGTTCCATCTTGCATCATTTACGGACTAAGCATGCCTTTTCGAGAGACATTGCTCATTGCAGATCCCTCATTGCGGATGATGCCATGGTTTTCAATGCTTGGGAAGATTTGCTGCAGCAGTTACAAATGTGGTTATGCTCCCGGTGTATGGCTTTACATACCTGGAAATCATCCTGCAAAGGCAAAGGTGTTCATTGCGACATTGTCGCAGGCCCATTCAATGGCAGTTCTGCTGAATTTTTGATCCATGGTGTCGACAGACCTAATGCAGTGCAGGTGTTGCCCAGTTGTGCTTCTGTCAGCAGGGTTGTTGCTCGAGGTGATGAGGGTCTCTCACTTGAAGCTATTTCTGCCAAGGCTCTTTCGGATGAAGAGTTATTTTTAACATCGGAACTGTTGTGCATTGTCTTCCAGCGTTCTATCCCAACAGTCGCCAGCGTTCCTCATAAGTGTCGGTTGAGTTTCTCCCGCACTTTGAAGCCGTGCTTGGACAGTGTGTTAAGCAATCCGTCCAACATCTCTGCCTGGATTCGGCTCATTCTTCTCCCTCTTTGCACGCTGGCACGTTACATACCTACAGCAGATGAGAAGTCTTGTAATCGTAAGAGATTGCAAGTTGCGGCAATTCAGAAGGCTTTGATGATTTGGAGGGAATCTGGAGGATGCTTTAAGCTTGTAACCAAGTTGTTGCAGCGGCCGAGTTTCCATAGTTCCAAAGTTGAGAAGAAGGCGGGTGCGTCCAACCTAAGTGCTTGCCGGAAGAAGCTAGAGCTTGGTCATTATGCAGCTGCTATCCGGGTTCTTTCCTCGGACGGTGTTGCTCCTCGCAGCGATTTCACGTTGGGGGAACTACAACAGAAACACCCAACAGCTCCACCTCCCTCCATTCCAGAGGAAGATATATGCGGTGAACCGGTCTCGGTGGATTCGCGGGTTGTTAGTGGGGCTATCAAGAGTTTCCCTAGAGGGACTTCGTGCGGCCGGGATGGGTTGCGTGCACAACATTTGGTTGACGCCTTGAGTGGTGCGGCAGCAGCAGTGGCGGATGATTTGTTGGCTTCAATCACGGGGGTGGTTAACCTTTGGTTGGCTGGCAAGTGTCCAATGGTTTTGGGGGAGCTCATCGCCAGTGCACCCCTCACGCCCCTGCTCAAACCTGGTGGAGGGTTAAGGCCAATTGCGGTAGGCACTATTTGGCGACGATTGGTCTCTAAGGTAGCTGCTTCTTCAGTTGGCAAAGCTATGTCTTCTTATTTGGGAGATCATCAGTTTGGAGTTGGTGTGCCAGTAGGGGGTGAAGGTATACTTCACGCTGTGAATAGATTGCTGGAGTTGGAAGGGCATTTGGATTCGAAGTCAATGTTGCTTATTGATTTTTCGAATGCTTTCAATATGGTTTGTCGGTCGCATCTCATCAAAGAAGTCCGGATACATTGTCCAGGTATTTCCCGCTGGGTTGAATTTTGTTATGCTAGGCCTGCTAAACTTTTCTACGATCAGCATATTTTGTCTTCCTCTCTAGGGGTACAACAAGGTGATCCTCTCGGTCCCCTTCTGTTTGCATTGACTCTTCACCCTCTAGTGAAGTCTATTGTTTCACAGTGCAAGCTTGATCTACATGCTTGGTATCTTGATGACGGCACTATTGTTGGAGACACTTTGGAGGTGGCCAAGGCATTGCGGGTTATAGAGTCTGAAGGGCCGGCTAGAGGCTTGCACCTCAATATCAGGAAAACAGCGGTTTTCTGGCCTACTCCAGATCCTCGTAGTTTCGAGGACGATGTTTTCCCCAAGGATATTGGGAGGCCGAGCAAAGGTGTGGAACTTCTGGGTGGGCCCGTGAGTTTGGATATGGACTTCATGAGCGACATTGTTTTGGGTAGGGTGAACAAAACTATCCAACTAATGTCATCTATCAAAAAGCTTAAGGACCCTCAGAGTGAGACTTTGCTGCTTCGCAACTGTGTTGGTGTTTCTAGACTATATTTCGCTATGCGCACCACCAATCCCGCTGCTCTACAGCAAGCCACTGACCTTTTTGATGATCACCTACTCAAGTATTTGAGGCTTCTGATTACGGGCGATGGAGCTGGTTTCGGTCCTCTGCAACAGAGAATAGCTACTCTGCCTATCAAAGATGGAGGCCTTGGGATTTATACTATGGCAGACACCCGCACTTATTGTTATCTTGCTTCTCAGAGTCAGACGGCCCCTGTGAGGAAGGTGATACTAGGAAATCTATTCCCAGCGGACAATGGTGTTGCTTACAAAACAGCTCTTCAGAAATTTATACAGGTTTGTGATTTGCCCTCTTCATATTGCGTCGATGACACTGCCCCCCCCCTCAATGCATTCCTTGGCAGTTACTTATTTCGATGCGGTAAAGAAGCGAATCCCTGTCCAGTTTACTCTTTCTGATAGAGACGCAATCCTATGGCAGTCTAACCAGATCAAGCACGCTCAGGACTATCTCTTGGCTGTTCCTATTAGTGGACTTGGTCAGTGCCTTGGTCCCCGTCAGTTTAGGGCTGTTGTCTGTTATCGTCTTGGTATTCCTTTGTTTGCAGAAGGCGGGCTATGCTCTTGTTGTAGTAAACCTATGGATATTTTTGGCGATCATGCGCTTCACTGTGCTAAAGATGTTGGAATTAAGTTCCGTCATGACGTAATTCGTGATTTAGCTATCGATATCCTCTACAAAGCTTGTATCCCTGCACAAAAGGAAGCGAATCTGGGTATTATAACTGATGATAACAAGGATCTACGACCAGCTGATATCCTTGTTCTCAAATGGGAAAACGGGCAAGATGTGTGTATGGATGTCACAGGAGTCTCTCCCTTCGCTGGTGATGGAGCTCGTGCTTTTACTCCAGGGCAAGCTATTTCGAGAGCAGTCTCGCGTAAACACACTAAATATTTATCTGAGTGTGCTGCTCGTGGCTACGGTTTGAGTGTCTTAGCTTTTACCACTTTAGGAGAGCTTAGCGATGATTTTATTTCTTTTTTCAAGCGTTTAAAGAATTGTTTGGTTAGTAATGACGCTGGTAGTGGTTTGGGGAGCTTTATTTTTCATAGGTTGGGTGTTTTTATTCAAAAAGGGGTGGGAGCTCAGCTTGTTGCTCGGCTTCCAACCAAGGGTGGTGTGGTTTGAATTCTTTAAGAAGTTATTAAAAGTAAAAAGCAAAATATATTTAAAAAAAATGTTTTAACTTTTTTATTTTTTTAATGAATTTTTGAAAGAAAAAAAAAGGAGCCGCAAAGGCTTTTATTAATCATAATCGAAATTAGATACAATAATGGTGGAGAGTAGGGTTGAGAGCCTAGCAACAAATTGCGCCCCAACACCTTTTTGAATAACTACTCCAACCCTTTGAAAAAGCGAATTGCCTATCGTATGGTTAGCATCATAGTTAGATAAATAGTTCTTCAATCTATTTAGAAAAACAATAAATCTTCTCCTAACTCACCTAGTGTTCAGAAGACTAAAATACCAAAGCTAAAACCATGAGTTGTGCATTTGTCTAAATACTTGATACATTTGCGACTAATAGCCGCAGAGATAGCACGTCCGGGTGTGAAACCATGAAGACCATCGCCCGCAAACTATGAATTTTTATAAAAATAATTAAAACTTATTAAAAAAAAAAAGAAGGGCAGATTTGCCATTAAACAAAATATTTGGACAAGGGGTTTGAAGATTTCTATCTAATGACCTATTTTTGTCCTTATTTGATATGCCCTGAAATTTTTCAGTATGCCCTAAAACATGATTCATTTTTTTCTTCATATATGTTGCGAGAGTCTAAAACTAAGACCTAGCAAATCTGTCAAGGCCTAGTCCAACAACTGACCCACATCCAAATCCAACTACTTTCCATGTTCCACTTTCTAAATCCAACCACAGAAAATTCTTGTTGCACCAGCTTCCTGACCTTCTACATATCCAGTACCAAATCAGTTCGAACCACTGCACCACTTATTATATTTCCGTCATTTACTTTCCCACTGCTCAAATCCATGGAAGCCATACTGAAAAGACGGGGGTCTAACAACCACACCCAATATTTCGATTAGCAATCTATATGGACAACTCCGATTTATTTTCCAGAGAATCAACTAGACTCAATCAATAGAAAATATCTCAAGGAGTTATTATCTCAATCTCTTAATTTGATTTACTCAAGCAAATAAAATCTGCGAGTCTTAATCAAGGAGAGATAACTTGGATGGTACCAAAGACCAATATCCAAGTGTCAATCAATTTAAATCAACAACCAAGAAGGTCGGATATTCTAATTGATTGAATAACGCACAACCTGTATTATTTCAATTATATAACAAAATATAATGCGGAAAAGAAATAACACAAATACCAGAATTTTGTTAACGAGGAAACCGCAAATGCAGAAAAACCCCGGGACCTAGTCCAGATTAAACATACGTTGTATTAAGCCGCTACAGATACTAGCCTACTCCAAGATAAATTCGATCTGGACTGTAGCTGAACCCCAATAAATCTCACACTGATCCAAGGTACAGTTATGCTCATACGCCTCTGATCCCATCAGGATACTGCGCACTTGATTCCTTTAGTTGATCTCACCCACAACCAAGAGTTGTTATGACCCAAAGTCGAAGACTTTAATAAACAAATATGTCTCACACAGAAAAGTCTACAAGGATAGATAAATTCGTCTCCCACGAATAAACCTATGAGTTTTGTTCCGTATTTTGATAAATCAATGTGAACATGAACCAATTGATAAAACCAGACTTATATTCCCGAAGAACTGCTCAGCTTTATCAATCACCTCATAATAAACTCAATCGACGCAACGAAGAAGAATATTGAGGAATCACAAACGATAAGACGAAGTGTTTGTGACTACTTTTATATCTTGCCTATCGGAGATAGAAATCTCAAGCCAATTATTACAACTGTACTCGTATGATAGAATATGCAAGATCAGATCACACAACTACGATAAAAGTAGTATCGGTCTGGCTTCACAATCCCAATGAAGTCGTTAACCTGGTTTTAGAAGAAGAAAACCAAAGGTTAAAGGAGAATCTACTCTAGCATAGCAAACTAGTATCACAGAATGTGTGGGGATTAGGTTTCCCAATTGCTAGAGTTCTCCCTTATATAGTCTTTCAAATCAGGGTTTGCAATCAATGTTAGCTTAGTAACAAAGCATTCAATATTCACCGTTAGATGAAACCCTGATTAGATTCAAGCTAATATTTATCAACCGTTAGATCGAAAACATAGTTTGTTATACACACTTGTAATGCAGAAAAATCCCGGGACCTAGTTTAGATTAAACATACACTGTAAGCCACTACAGACACAAGATAACTTCGATATGGACTGTAGTTGAACCCCAATTAATCTCACACTAATCCAAGGTACAGTTATGCTCCTACGTCTCTGATCCCAGCAGGATAATACGTATTGGATTCCCTTAGCTGATCTCACCCACAACCCAGAGTTGATACGACCCAAAGTCGAAGACTTTAATAAACAAATATGTATCACACATAAAAGTATATAGTAATAAATAAATTCGTCTCCCACGAATAAACCTATAAGTTTTGTTCCGTCTTTTGATAAATCAAGGTGAACAGGAACTAATTGATAAAACCAGACTTATATTCCCGAAGAACAGCTCAGTTTTATCAATCACCTCATAATAGTCTTAATCGACGCAGCGAAAAAAGATATTGTGGAATCACAAATGATGAGACGAAGTGTTTGTGACTACTTTTATATCTTGCCTATCGGAGATAGAAATCTCAAGCCAAATATTACAATTGTACTCGTACGATAGAAACAACAAGATCAGATCACATAACCACGATAAAAGTAGTATCAGCCTGGATTCACAATCCCAATGAAGTCTTTAAGTCGTTAACCTGGTTTTAGAAGAAGAAAACCAAAGGTTAAAGGAGAATCGACTCTAGCTTAGCACAACTAGTATCACACAGAATGTGTGGGGATTGGGTTTCCCAGTTGCTAGAGTTCTCCCTTATATAGTCTTCAAATCATGGTTTGCAATCAATGTTAGCTTACTAACAAAGCATTCAATATTCACCGTTAGATGAAAACCTGATTAGATTCAAGCTAATATTTATCATCTGTTAGATAGAAAACATAGCTTGTTACACACACATGTAATGCACGTTTTTAGGCTTGTGTAACCGTACCCAAACTTGTACATTAGTTGGTTCAACACTAGTTAACCAAATGGTTAGCGTATGATAACTTTCATATCAACCATATTGTACTTCACCATAACTAGTCCAAATGACTCAAATGAACTAGTTAGAGAGTTGTTCAATTACTTAGATCTTTAAGTACTACACAAGACACAATTGAAGCAAAAACGATGTGATTCACTCGAATCGATTCATTAAGTATAAAGCCACGGTTTGCAATAGCATTCCTTAGTTTATTAAGATAAGTTCACAAACATCGTTTTTAGACATAACCTACTAAAGTTCGCGGACTTAAGTTCCCGGATGGAGTTCACAAACTCCAGCAGAAATTCTCGGTCGAGAACTTCCGCCAGTTCGCGGACTGAAGCTCACGCACTACACCGGTTTTACTTGATCAACAAAGTTCGCAAACTTCGGTTCAAGCGCTAAGGACTTATACATATATGTGTTGCCACAACAATGCTTATATCCTCCAATGGTTATATTGTCTAAACTCTCATTTCAATCATTGAAACATTTTCAGAGGGCGTTATATAGTTGTTATTCACAAACTATTTTTCGTCAAAGCAATTTCCAAAATGATTGAAACATAACATGACTTTCGTCACTAGGTAAAAATGAACGTGGCTAAAGCGAAAGCTTTACCAACATATATTTCGAGAAATAGATAAGCGAGATATACTCAGCTCGAAATATCATATATGTGTAATCTTAGTCTATATAGTAATACGACTTTTGTCTCAAGATAGGAGATAGAGTAGATAGACTTTTGAGTGATAGATAAGTTCAAGTCTCTACATACCTTTTAGTTGATGAAGATCCACTGGTTCCTTGAGTAGTCCTTCGTCTTGTATGATGATCGCCATGGAGTTCTTGAGCTCAACTAAACTTTCTATCCTAGTCCGAGACCTTAGCTATAGTAGACTAGAAATCAAAGACTTTATAGTTTTGATCACTAATATTGAAAAACATGCTTGAGATAGCAACGCATGAGAGTTCAATCGAGCAATGCTCTAACACACACCTTCATCCAACCACCTCGTATAAACCACAACAAGATCGAGATTTGAGTTTGATTTTTTCCGGCAGCAACATGACTCACAACCCCATCGCTGCCTGCATCCATGACAACAAACTTCCAATCACCATCATCAAATCACATGCATCAGCATCAACTCCATAGCTTTATCATCACGGTCAAACCCGAGCTCTTATCTTCTTCGTACATAATTCTCATTTAATCTTAGCTTCGATGAATACCCATTGATATCGCCCCAAGAACTATTGCTTCTGATTTCGGAAGAAGAGATTGCACTCCATCAGATTGTCGCTACCATCTTTTTTCCATTTCTCAGCAGTTCCATTACCAGATTCACGCCAAGAAACCTCATACAAAACCCATCTATCGCCTTGTAAACAGATCCATCTCCACTCCTTAATGAGTTCTGCCACTGCCTGAGGTGCTTGAACTATCTCATGGTGTTGTTGTTGTTTCACTTTCATGACTGCTCAAAGTTGTCACCGTAATCAGCCACCATTTATTCAATAGTCGATAACCTTTCCATTTGATGCAATAACTAATGATCTAACTCCAGTTCAAACCATCTCATTCAAACACGTACAATAATTCTAATTCAGGCCACTCATTCCAAAGTCCGTCATAGTCAGTGTTATAGACAATCAACATAATTCCATCCCTTGAACTCTTGATGTCTCGTTCTTGTTGACAGCACTACCTTGAGGAAGAAATGAAAATTTCTTTTCGTTAGGGAACAAGCAGAAGGTGGTGTTGGATATTCACCGTAGGACAAAAACAAAATGTGGTGTATAGTTAGCCACGTTTCACCACCTTTACTTCTCTTGTATAAGGGATGCGTTTGGCAAATAACATAGTTCCTTTGCCCCATAAGTTTAGCTCAGTCTCCTTTGGTGTCGTGTGAACATTGCTGCTTTGAGTCACAAATGCTTCTTCATATTCCATTTAGCAATGTATTCTTTCGGTGATCAAATTCACTTGTACTTTCTACAAAAGTACTAAAATAATGTTATTAGCCAAAATATTGAGTCCTAACTAATATAAATATGGGTATAAAATGTAGCACTTACGTGCTTATCAATAATCTTAATTGATTAACGAAACAAGATATTGTGGAATTACAAACGATGAGACGAATGTGTTTGTGACTACTTTTCTATCTTGCATATCAGAGATATAAATCTCAATACAATCTTACGATTGTACTTAATCACGATAAAAACAGCAAGATCATATCATGTAACTACAGAGAAAATAGTTGGGTCTGGCTTCACAATCCCAATGAAGTCTTTAAGACGTTAACCTACAAGGTTTCGTGAAAAACCTAAGGTTAAAAGAGAATCGACTCTAGCTTATACAACTAGTATCACACAAGAGGTGTGGGGATTAGGTTTCCCCGTTGCTAGAGTTATCCTTTATATAGTCTTCAAATCAGGGTTTCCAATCTAAGTTACCTTGGTAACAAAGCATTCAATATTCACCGTTAGATGAAAACCTGATTAGGTTCAAGCTAATATCTTTCAACCGTTAGATCAAACTTAGATTGTTATACACAAATGAAATGTAACTTCATTTGGGTTTGAGTAACCGTACCTAAACGTGTCAAATGACTCAAAATAACTAGTTGAAGAGTTGTTCAATTGCTTAGATATTTATACATAGACACAATTGAAACAAAATCGGTTTGATTCACTCGAATTAATTCATGAACAATACGCCACGGTTTGCAAAGATTGCATTCCTTATTGATTTATTGTTTAAGTTCATGAGCTAACCGAATTGAGAAATATAACCAGCTTGGGTACGCGTACCTTAGCTACCGGATTTGAGTTTACAAACTCAGCATAAATTTTTGGTTCGAAAACTTCTGTGGGTACACGTAAGGGTACGCGTACCTAAGGTGACTAGTTTACTAGTTTGCAAACTACAAACTTAGTTGAAATTATCGGTTTGAAAACTTCTGCCAGAACGCGTACGGGTACGCGTACCTAACCTGTCTCCTTCACCAATACCGCATGCACACATATGCACGCACTTGGTTTCTGGTACATGGATTTGTACACTAATGTGTGAACACACTATATATGCTTATATCCATAGATGGTTACGTAATCTCAACTCTACATTTCAATCATTGAAACATTCTTCTATAATGTTATAATAATCGTTATTCACGACTATTGTCATCAAAGCTATTTTCAAGATTGAAACATCATCATGACTTTCGTCACGGGTAAAGATGAAAAGTGGTTAAAGCAAAAGCTTACTAACACATATTTTGAGAAAAAGCGGGGGTTTAACAACCTCACCCAATATTTCGATTAACAATATGTATGGACTAATGATAGACACATTTATGTGTCAATTTTGATCTCAATTATATGTATTGTTAGTGCTCGATTTTGTACTTATTTGGTTATTTTATATTTTTGTAGGTGTTTTTGGAGAAATAAGCTTTTGCGGCTAAAATTGGCTTGAAAAGTTGTATTTGGACCTCTGACAGAAATTACTAAAGACACCCCGAAGAAATGTTATTGGCACCCGGACGAAGTGTTGAACGCACCCAGCAAAAGTGTTGAAAACACCCGGAGACAACTACTAAAGGGATCACCACTTTGGATAAGGGTTACCCCATTTGATAAGGGGTAACCAAGGAAACTACTATTGACACATCGGAACTGGATAAGGGGAGGTCATCTTCCCAAATTCAAATCTGAATTTTGGCGGGAATGTTTGAAATTCACAGGAAGATTTAGTTTCACCATTCAGAGGAGTTTTAACGAGATTCAATAGGATATTTTGGTTGTAACGGACTGTATTAGGCTAAACAGGACTGGTATAAGCCTTTACTTCGACTCAATTGGGCTAGGTATCCAGTGGAAGCAAAACAGGGAAAGAAAAGTGCAGCCATCTCCGTAACTTTGCTGGATTGGATTTGAAGAGTTGTTAACGTGTTTTTCTCGGATGTTTGGATTAGTACCAACCTGTTTCGACAAAACAGGGATGGTAAGTGTGTTGAATCAAAGAAAAGAAAGTTTTCCACGTTGTTTCGATAAAATATAGGAGGTGGAAACATTCTCGGGTCTGTTGACGATTTGGGAAAGATATCTTCGCAGATTTATAAAGGGGAAGGATGTGGAGATTTTCACGGAGTTAAACAGGGAAGGTTTTGTTCTTGCGAATGTAAAATGGGAAGAGCTCAAACAGAGATACTCGGGATTTGCTGGGAATGAAATAAGAGAAGTTACGTGAGAAAAAGGTAGAATCTCTTCCCTGTTGGATTGAGTTTATATTTGGAAAGAATTTTGGTGAGAATGGACTCTTTTAAGGATGCGTAAGAGAATAAAAAGAGAAATAAAAAACCCGAGACCTCCGGTGAAAGAAAAATGAATTATTTAGGGAATTTCATCAAGTTTTGATCGGAGAGAAGTGTATAAAAGGTGCTGGGAGTCACGTAAAAAGGTTATTGAGACCTTGGGGGTAGTTGCAGAGAAGTTTAGGAGGTTGCAGAGAAGATTTCACAACTTGCAGAGAAGAGGAGGAAGAATAACACATAATAGCAGAAAAAGAAAGTCGCAGAATCCGTGGCCTTTAGTTTCAAATTCTATCCCTTTTGTCCAATTCTTGTAACAATTAATAGAGTTCGCAACAGTTCTGTTAAATGTTTCTCTGTAACAGTGACTTTTGTAACAATTATATCTGTTACAAAGTAACTACTTTAGTAGTTTTCTCTTGTTTTCAATTTGAGCTAAGAACACCTACTTTGAGCACGTGAATAACATGAGGAGTTAAATCCCCTAGCTGGGGAGATGGAGGAAGCCGTTTTTCCAATTATTATGTGGTAATTTCTATTTTAATTATTTTTGCAATTTGTTATATGATTTTGTGCCTTGAATAAAATAGTTTTAAGGATTATAATTAAATAGTTGTGATGTCTTTTGATAGAGCATGCTTAACCTAGAGTTCTTGATGTTCTATGCTTCGGATTTTCAATTGTTACTTTGAAAATCTACTTTTGAAATATTAGAATCACTTCAAACGGAAAAGAATTGCATGATATTAATTAGATTGAATCACTAATAATTGGTTAATGGTGGAATCTTGAGTCTCAATGCTTTTTAAAATCTTGATACAACCTTCTTTAAGTTTTCTAGTTTTAATTGAATCTAAAAATCATCCTTTACAAGTCTGAGTGAACGACATCTTTCTTACCACTTTTACAACAACAATTAAAATCATATCAACTAACTCTAATATACTTTTAAGTGAATAAACTAGACAGTCAGACTCAATCTTAATAAAAAGTATATCAAGGAGTTAATATCTCTATATCTTGAATTGATCTATACTCAAGCAAATATAAATCTGCGAGTCTTTATCAAATACAAGAGATATAAACTTGGATGGTACCAAAAACCAATATCCAAGGATCAATCAATTTCCAATCAACAACCAAAGGTTGGATTTCACAATTGATTGATACAATGCACAACCTGTGATATTTCAATGGGTTTTGTTAACTTGTGCACCCATGCACAAGATAACACCCAATCATTGCATTGGAAAAATGCAAAATCAATTAAAAAAATAAGAGAGATGGTGTGACTTGCATTGAAGAATACAAAATTAACATAGATTTACACCATTTCTCTTATTAAGAGTGAAGTTTTGCATTCTTCAATGCAAGTCACACTATCTCTCTTATTTTTTAAATTGGTTTTGTACTTTCCCAATACAATTATTGGGTGTTATCTTGTGCATGGGTGCACAAGTTAACAAAACCCTATTTCAATTATATAACAAAATATAATACGGAATATAAATAACACAGACACCAGAAATTTTGTTAACGAGGAAACCGCAAATGCAGAAAAACCCCGGGACCTAGTCCAGATTGAACACCACACTGTATTAACCTGTTACAGACACTAGACTACTACAAACTAACTTCGGTCTGGACTGTAGTTGAACCCTAATTAATATCACACTTATTCAAGGTATAGTTGCGCTCCTTATGTATCTGATCCCAGCAGGATACTACACACTTGATTTCCTTAGATGATCTCACCCACAACCAAGAGTTTCTACGACCCAAAGTTGAAGACTTTAATAAACAAATCTGTATCACACAGAAAAGTCTACGATAATAGATAAATATGTCTCCCATGGATAAACCTACGAGTTTTGTTCTGTCCTTTGATAAAATCAAGGTAAACAAAAACTAATCAATAACCCGGACTTATATTCCTGAAGAACAACCTAGAATTATTGATCACCTCACAATAATCTAAATCGTACGATAGCGAAACTAGATATTGCGGAATCACAAACGATGAGACAAAAATGTTTGTGATTTCTTTTTATCTTGCCCTATCGGAGATACAATATCAAGCTAATTATTCAATTGAACTCGTACGATAGAAAATGGCAAGATCAGATCGCTTAACTGCAAGATAAGTAGTTTCGTCTGGCTTCAAAATCCCAATGAAGTCTTTAAGTCGTTAACCGACAGGGTCTCGAGAAGAAACCTACAGTCAAAGGAGAATCGACTCTAGCAAACTAACTAGTATCACACAGGAGGTGTGGGGATTAGTTTTTCCAGTTGCTAGACGTCTCTTTTATATAATTTTTAAATCAGGGTTTGTAATCTAAGTTACCTTGGTAACAAAGCATTCAATATTCACCGTTAGATGAAAACCCTGATTTATCCAAGCTAATATCTTTCAACCGTTAGATCGAAACTTAGCTTGTCACACACACATGAAATGTATTTTATTTAGGTTTGAGTAACTGTACCTAAACGCGTACATTTGCTTAGTTCACAAATAGTTAACCAATGGTTAGCCATATGAGCACTTTCATATCAACCATATTCATCTTCTTCACAAGTAGTTCAAATGACTCAAAAGAACTAGTTGAAAAGTTGTTCAATTGCTTAGATCTTTATACATAGACACAATTGAAACAAAATCGGTTTGATTCACTCAAATTAATTCATGAGCAATACAGCCACGGTTTGCAAAAATTGCATTCCTTATTGATTTATTATTTAAGTTCATGAGCTAACCGATTTAAGAAATATAACCAGCTTGGGTACGCGTATGGGTATACGTACCTTAGCTACCGGATTTGAGTTTACAAACTCAGCAGAAATTTTTGGTTCGAAAACTTCCGTAGGTACATGTACAGGTATGCATACCTAAGGTGACTGGTTTACTAGTTTGCAAACTACAAACTCAGCAGAAATTCTTGGTTCGAAAACTTTCGCCAGTACGCATACCTAACCTGTCTCCTTCACCAATACCGCATGCAAACATATGTACGCACTTGGTTTCCGGTACATGGATTTATACACTAATGTTCAAGCACACTATATATGCTTATATCCATAGATGGTTACGTAATATCAACTCTACATTTCAATCATTGAAACATTCTTCTATAATGTTATAATAGTTATTAAACATAAGAATCGACTATCGTCATCAAAGCTAGTTAAAGCGAAAGCTTACCAACACATATTTTGAGAAAAAGATAGGCGAGTAAACTCGGCTCGAAATAGCAAATGTGTATGTATGAAAACTATCATACTTATACGACTGTTATCTCAAGAGTATTAGATAGATAGACTTTTGAGTGCTATATGAGTTCAATTCTCCACATACCTTTTTGTCGGATAATGTTCCACTGGTTCCTTGAGTAGTTCTTCGTCTTCGTTAGATAATCGCCATGGAGTCTGGAGCTCAACTATACTTAACTATCCTAAACTAAGACTTAGTCATAAGTAAACTAGAAATCAAGACGTATAGTTTTGATCACTAATATTGACAAACATGCTTGAGGTAGAAACGCATGCAAGTTCGACCGAGCAATGCTCTAACAATTTGCATAATGACATAATAGGCTTAACTTTTGTTTGTCAAAAGTTCTTTCAATTTTTTATTAAATCAAGGTTCACGGACGCAAACACACATATCCCATAACAAGTTCCAATATATAAACCCATAAAGATTAATACTGCAAAATCATCTTCCAAACAAACTTTAGAATTTAAATAAATAAAAACATTACAAGATGAAAATCGTTGGAAATATCTATGTGTACTCACACAAATGGTTATTCCAAACCCTAGTTATCCTTCTTAAAGCATAAGAATAAATTTTCATAAGAATTTTCCTAGGTAAACATAAATCGACAAGCTAAGAAGCAAAGAAAGACTCCTAAACCACCAAAACCGAACAAGAACTGAAATTAAATAACCTTTTCGGAATCCTCACGATCCTTGAGATCTTTGAGCTTGTGATTGACAGTAACCACTGCTTCTTCAGAGAAGATATCCTCATTGAGAAGTTATTTAACATGTGTCTTCATGAGAACAAGGTCAGAGTTAACCTTTTTCAACTCGGTTCTTAAAACATCAAGACTCTTCATAGTATCAACGAGTTGCAGTTTTGCTTCCTCAAAGTATCTAAGAAAATGATGAACCACTTCAGCAGAAACCATATTCTCATTCTCAATATCCTGATGTGAATAGGCATAGTAACATGAGGTATTAGGGTAGTCATCTTCTACTAGGGTTCTTTTATTCCTCCATTTATGCTCGAAACCAATACCTTTATCAAGAAAACCTCTTGCAAAATCACCATAGCGAGAAATGAAGACATTCTTGAGTATGCATACGTGACTCAATAGGTTTGGTATTTGAATGGTTTCTTAGGGAAGGTAACTTTTAGGTTTCCAAAATTGATTCGTGACAGTAACATGGGTACCCTACGAACACAACTTGACCCAACACAAAAACACTCACAAAAGGTCGTACTTTTATGACACGACAGAATTTTTGCTATGTGAAAACTTTCACAAATTTGTGACCCAAGAAATTTTATATCTCCACAGAGAAACAATTTAGAGCACAAGAGTAGAAATTTGACAAACCGAAATTTCAAAAAGAAATTAAAAATCAAAACTTTCGTCAAAACAAAATACAGATACTTATGCAAACATGCTTGTAAAGATAATCTGGCTAGGGACGATAAGAAAATAGCTAGAGAATCAGTAAACACTTTGCCATCAAGTATACCTGACCATATCTCACCCAACCAAGATTTTTTGTGAGTGAGATTTCAACCTTGTGATTAATTAGCCATTAGTAAACACTTTTCCATCAAATATACCTGACCATATCTCATCAAATGATCGTTGTTTTCGGTTAAACCTTGTTAGAGCATTTCTCGATCGAACTAGCATGCATTGCTATCTCAAGCATGTTTGTCAATGTTAGTGATCAAAACTATAAAGTCTTGATTTCTAGTCTATTATAGCTAAGGTCTCGGACTAGGATAGAAAGTGTAGTTTAGCTCAAGAACTCCATGGCGATCATCATACAAGACGAAGGACTACTTAAGGAACCAGTGGATCTTCATCGACAAAAAGGTATGTGGAGACTTGAACTTAGGTATCACTCAAAAGTCTATCTACTCTATCTCCTATCTTGAGACAAAACCGTATTACTATATAGACTAAGATTATACACATATGATATTTCGAGCTGAGTATATCTCGCTTATCTATTTCTCGAAATATGTGTTGGTAAAGCTTTCGCTTTAGCCAAGTTCATTTTTACCTAGTGACGAAAGTCATGTTATGTTACAATCATTTTGGAAATTTCTCTGACGAAAAATAGTTTGTGAATAACAACTATATAACTCCTTCTGAGAATGTTTCAATGATTGAAATGAGAGTTTATACAATATAACCATTGTTATGGAAACACATATATGTATAAGTCCTTATTGCTTGAACCGGAGTTTGCGAACTTTGTTAATCAAGTGAAACCGGAGTAGTACATGAACTTCAGTCTGCGAACTTAGTCCGCGAACTAGTGTAGTTCTCGAACCCGAGAATTTTCGCTGGAGTTTGTGAACTCCGTCCGCGAACTTGAGTATGTTATGTCTAAAAACGATGTTTGTGAACTTATCTTAATAAACTGAGGAATTCTATTGCAAACCGTGGCTTTATAGTTCATCAATAGATTCGAGTGAATCACATCTTTTTTGCTTCGATTGTGTCTTATGTAGTACATGAGATTTCCTTGCAATGGAAAAAATCTCTAACTAGTTCATTTGAGTCATTTGGAATAGTTATGGTAAAGAAAAATATGGTTGATATGAAAGTTATCATATGGATAACCATTTGGTTAACTATTGTTGAACCAACTAATGTACAAGTTTGGGTACGGTTACGCAAGCCTAGAAACGTGCATTACATGTGTGTGTAACAAGCTATGTTTTCTATCTAACGGATGATAAATATTAGCTTGAATCTAATCAGGTTTTCATCTAACGGTGAATATTGAATGCTTTGTTAGTAAGCTAACATTGATTGCAAACCATGATTTGAAGACTATATAAGGGAGAACTCTAGCAACTGGAAACCCAATCCCCACACATTCTGTGTGATACTAGTTGTGCTAAGCTAGAGTCGATTCTCCTTTAACCTTTGGTTTTCTTCTTCTAAAACCAGGTTAACGACTTAAAGACTTCATTGGGATTGTGAATCAGGTGATACTACTTTTATCGTGGTTATGTGATCTGATCTTGTTGTTTCTATAAAATGCAGTACAATTGTAATATTTGGCTTGAGATTTCTATCTCCGATAGGCAAGATATAAAAGTAGTCACAAACACTTCGTCTCATCATTTGTGATTCCACAATATCTTTTTTCGCTGCGTCGATTAAGACTATTATGAGGTGATTGATAAAACTGAGCTGTTCTTCGGGAATATAAGTCTGGTTTTATCAATTAGTTCCTGTTCACCTTGATTTATCAAAAGACGGAACAAAACTTATAGGTTTATTCGTGGGAGACGAATTTATTTATTACTATATACTTTTATGTGTGATACATATTTGTTTATTAAAGTCTTCGACTTTGGGTCGTATCAACTCTGGGTTGTGGGTGAGATCAGCTAAGGGAATCCAATACGTATTATCCTGCTGGGATCAGAGACGTAGGAGCATAACTGTACCTTGGATTAGTGTGAGATTAATTGGGGTTCAACTACAGTCCATATCGAAGTTATCTTGTGTCTGTAGTGGCTTACAGTGTATGTTTAATCTAAACTAGGTCCCGGGATTTTTCTGCATTTGCGGTTTCCTCGTTAACAAAATTTTGGTGTCTGTGTTATTTCTTTTCCGCATTATATTTTGTTATATAATTGAAATAATATAGGTTGTGTGTTGTTCAATCAATTAGAATATCCGACCTCTTTGGTTGTTAACTTAAATTGATTGACACTTGGAAATTGGTCTTTGGTACCATCCAAGTTATCTCTCTTTGATAAAGACTCACAGATTTATATTTGCTTTAGTATATATCAAATTGAGAGATTGAGATAATAACTCCTTGAGATATTTATATCTAGATTGATTCTGACTGTCTATTTGATTCTCACGAGAAGTAACTCGGAGTTTGTCCATACCGATTGCTAATCGAAATATTGGGTGTGGTTGTTAGACCCCACTTTTTCAATTGGTATCAGAGCAATCAAGCATGTTCAATACCTTATAAGTCTGTGTTTGTAGCGATCTGACTCTATGGAGAGTAGTGTTATCTCAATAAATGCACCACCAGATCCAGGGATTTCAGAATTCTCTTCCATGATTGATTTAATAAAGTCTATAGAAGAAATTCTATCTAAACCTCCACCAGGTTTAAAATTCCTTGAAGTGTTTCCAGGGCTTGAAAAGAAGCTTGAGAGCTTATCTCTTGATGTTGAGTTATACCTCCTGAAAGAGCGAAAATCTCTTGACAGGCTAAATCAAGTTATGATGAATAATACTCATGTTGAGGTTGATATTGATTTACTAATCAATGAGAGCAATGCTCCCCCTCTGCGTAATCCAATTAGTTGTAATAAACTAAACGAATTACAAGAGGAGTTTAAATCTCAGTCATCCGAGTGTATCACATCAAAGCATGAATTGATTCGCTGCTCAATTCCTAATACTTCCTATCAAGATAGTAGTATTGTTTTCTTTTATGAAGAATCTACGACGTCTCTTTTTATTAAAAGAGTTTCCCTTCGCAGTACTAAAAACTATCTGCATAAACTATTTTTTATAATTTGGAAAACAAGAAATCAGAAACACAAACCTTTTTGGGTTCTCTTGAAGTTCTTTGATAGACTTATAAAAATAGTTCCTTGGGTGTTTCTCAACACTACAAGATTTAAGAGTTGTTGGAAAGAAACTCTTTCTTGGTGCCATGGTGAGAAAGACATTTTTCACCTCAACACAACTTGTTTGTGTTGAAAGTGCATCCTCACCAAGAAATGCCCTGCTATGTATACGGTGATGGAAGCACAACAACTGGGGCGCACAAATTATATTCGGTAAGGCTGTAGAATTCAATTGGAATTTTTTAAAAAGGTATGTCTATAAACTTGAGCAAGTTTTATGTTTTTATTACTTGTTTGAGTACTTATAATGATCCCTTGATTATCGTTCATTTCTACCTAACTTGATCTGTGTTTAAGGTTCTTAAATGTTTAGGTTTGAAAACATTAGTTTGGGATGTTTGGACTTCATGGTACACATACCAAGTATGCATAACATCATTTAAAACCAAAATCCAGGGGTTTAAGTTCACAAACCCCGTCTGCATACTGATCCAGGATACGAAAATTCGTTTGCAAACCCGTATGCATACTTGACGTCGATATTCGATAAACTTGTTTTGGCTGTAACATCTTCGTCCGAACTAGGATTTACCTCATTCTTTTTGCAATCTCTTCCTATTTGAATTATATTAAAAATTGAGATGAGAAACATTGAATTTGGATGAGTTAAGTTTGGTATTTATCCTGACTCCTTTTTTTGAGTATTTTGCTCTGTTTCGTTGCACTTGTTCCACTTCTCTCAAACTTGGGCACTTGGATTCTTGGAGTACTACTATTCTAAGCTAATTTGTAGTTTTTACAAGAATGTTGTTGGTGAATCACAAAGAAGGAAGTTCAAGAATGGAAAGTAGTACGTAGTGCTATGAAATTATTAAATGTTCACAATCATCCTATGTGAACTATGGTGCATGGTCGCTATTGACTTTGTATGTTCTTATTTGTTAAGAAAATATTTTTATACGCCTTTGGTAGCTATTCTTGGTATAAATCCGGGCGAAAAAGATTGATTCTACCCTCTAAGGACAAATCATCTTGTATGTGCATTACGAGTTTGTCTTGATGCCTAGGAAACTTCTTATGAGAATTTATTCTTATTTTTGAGAAGGATAACTAGAGTTTGGAATAGCCATTATTGCGATTACACATAGCTATGTCCAACGTTTTCATCTTCATGTTTTTAGGTTTATTTGTTTAAATTCTAAAACTGTTTGGAAGATGATTATTGCAGTATTAATCTTTATGGTTTCATATATTGCAATATTTTTATGGGATATGTGTGTTTACGTCCATGAACTTGATTGTCCCATACTTTGTCAAAGGTAAATTCGTTCGTGAATTGATATGAAAGTATTGATAAAAGAATGAATAGACTTTTGAAAAACACAAAAGTTAAGCCTGTATTGTCAATTATTGATGTAAGATAGGTTAAAATCTTTTGTGATTCAAGGATTATGTCTATTGTATGTCATTGTGCAAATGGTGATGGAAACATAGAATGAATCCTTGTGTATTCCGCAGTAATTCATCTTCCCCGATCCATATTTTGTGTATTACTGTGAGGATCGTATTGTGTCTTATGTCGAGCACTAGACAACCAAGTTGATTATTTTTGAGATTAGCTTAGTTGTGTTCCGTAAGGTACTTTATGTCGAGCATATTGAACTAAATTAATCATCTTGTGTGATTATTTAGTTATGACTCCGTAAGTTTGTCTTATGTTTGAGCATTTTCGACTGGGTTGGTCGTTTTTATGATTAACTTAGTCATCACTCCATAGATTTTCTTATGTGAGTATAAACGATTAAATTGATTACTTTTGTGGTTAGTTTAATTGTGTATTCCGGTTAGATTAATTATGGGTTCTCTTGTGATTAATCTAATCGAGTTATTAAGTCTCCATAAGTTTACTTGTGTTGAGCATATTTATCCAAATTAATCATGGTTCGCTTACGGTTAATTTGATTGAATATTTCTTTTTGGATTCCAAATTCATACCTGTATGATATTTGTTGAGTCCAAAGAAATCATTCTTTTCTTTTGAAATTAAGGTCGCTCTTGTTGTTCCCTTGGGAATGACATTTGGGGGAGAGTTCTTTTGAACTTGTGATTAATTGCCAAATCTTTGTGGGGAGTGCGGTTGTGGAATATTGTAGTTATCTTGTATCTTTGTGAACTCCTTGATGAATGCATTTAGCTTTGGCTTTATGATTGCATCTAAACAAGATGATATACATTTACCTTTGGCCATGAAATGTCTCTTACGGAAATTTTATTAGGATCTCGTTCTTGTACCTTTGCCAATTTTATTAACAAAAAGGGGGAGAATTAATATGTAGTTCACACTACAAATACATTGTTGGAAAATATGGGTAAAAACAGAGGATGATAACACTAAAAGAAATTGTTGTACTCCAAACTTTCAAGGCTCATAAGATTTCTTTTAGACGATTATTTCTACCCTCCCAATATCAATTGGCGATTGCAACAGGTATGCGAAATAATGCCTTCAGGATACAATGAAAGCCCTAAAACAGAGAAATTGGATTCAAGGTTTGCACCCCTTGACCCAATCAAGAACACACTAGAAAGAATTCTGATGATGCTTTAGAAAGAGAGAAAACAGGTTGAATTGATTGCTTTTCCATTGTTTGAATGAAAATAAACCATCACTATTTATAGGGAATTCATTCCCATTGGAGATGCCTTTTCACTTCCAAAAGACACCAATAGTGTCTAATGGGAATGGATGTGTCTCTTGTGAACCATCACACCCTATGGAGATGCCTTTTCATCTCCAACTAACATCCATTACATCTATTAGGCTCATGACACTCCCCATTGTAGTGGCTAACCAAAAATGAAAACCATTTTATTTTCTATATTATTGAAAATATCCAACATACATATGGTTTTCGGATCATTATGTATGGGGGAGTGGTTTCCATGTGATATGGAGTATTGACTAAGGGGCAGTGACGTATCACCAAAGTATTGTTGTTAAAGTTGTGATGCAATTGGACTTTGACGTTGTATAACAATGATTGAGAACTCTTGTTTTCTCGTTGTTATAGCTATGGATTTTCAACAACGATGATGCTAAACTTACAACCTTTGGGATCATTGGACTACTTGGAAGTGATGAAGATTTCAAGTAATGTTGAAGATTAGACATGTTGAATAGAATCTACAAAGTTTATTTATATATTTTTTGTATTCCATATGTATTAATAGTTTTGCCACTAAAATTGACAAAGAGGGAGATTGTTAGAGCATTTCTCGATCGAACTCGCATGCGTTGCTATCTCAAGCATGTTTGTCAATGTTAGTGATCAAAACTATAAAGTCTTGATTTCTAGTCTATTATAGCTAAGGTCTCGGACTAGGATAGAAAGTGCAGTTGAGCTCAAGAACTCCATGGCGATCATCATACAATACGAAGGACTACTCAAGGAACCAGTGGATCTTCATCGACTAAAAGGTATGTGGAGACTTGAACTTATCCATCACTCAAAAGTCTATCTACTATATCTCCTATCTTGAGACAAAAGTCATATTACTATATAAACTAAGATTATACACATGTGATATTTCGAGTTGAGTATATCTCGCTTATCTATTTCTCGAAATATATATTGGTAAAGCTTTTGCTTTAGCCAAGTTCATCTTTACCTAGTGACGAAAGTCATGTTATGTTTCAATCATTTTGGAAATTGCTCTGACGAAAAATAGTTTGTGAATAACAATTATATAACACCCTCTGAGAATGTTTCAATGATTGAAATGAGAGTTTAGAAAATATAACCATTGGAGGATATAAGCATTTTTATGGAAACACATATATGTATAAGTCTGAAAAAGCGGGGGTCTAACAACCACACCCAATATTTCGATTAGCAATCTGTATGGACAACTCCGACTTGCATACACTAGAGGCATAGAAAATTTGTAGGCAACTACTTTCTATTTCAACAAGCACATTATCACGATGAGTAAGTCCTCTACTCATGCCCAATCCTCTACAAATTTATACCCAAAAGACTTAGACAATGTCTATTTAACATTATAAATTATGTAATGTAAATGTTCATAATTTATACATCGGTAATATCGTAACACCTAATCGTAGGATATTTGGTCGCGCGCCCAATCTTCCAATACGTTATATATCAACCGGTATTCCACTTCTTTTGATATCATTTAAGACATCCCATTTTCCAAATTTTGGAACCTATAATTCTTATCACAAGAATTATGTTCATGCCATACCGTTGTTGTCTCAACAATTATGACGATTATGGATTTTAATATAACCATAACTACTAGAAAATTTTATAAAATTATCATATGAATTTATCCCCCATTTCATGACATACTGCTCAATGTCACGAATGATTACTGATCGGAGAATCATGTTACAACTTCTTACCAATGGCAAGGATTTCACATCTGATTTTTCTTAAAGGACCCATTCGGATACAAGATTTTCTAGTAAACTGAACATATGAATGATCACATAATTCATTGCACAACATAAGTATAGATAAGCTGAATGCATGAAACACATTAGATAATGCTCAAACTCCAATGGTTCTTGGAAACCATCGACACAAACAGCCTCCGTCATATATGCATGTCTCGACCATTATTATAACCAGTATTTCATTCATCCAATCATTAACTATTTAAGAATTGCATGGATAACAACATGAAGAGCACTAAAGTAGATATTAATTATTGAAATGCACACATAATTGACCCAAAAAAAAAATGTCTGATCTACCGGCTGTGCTTGTATGGGTCAATTTCACATGATTTTTTTTTTCAATAAGACATTTTCTATCTCAGATCCCCTCATACAGTGGATTCATAATAGAAAATTGAAGGGACGCTTCAATCCTATTTCCCTTGGTCGACCATTGTAATTAGGTCGTATCCCCATGACAAGGAAAGGGTAATTGTGATCTCAAAAATCACACATGCATAACTAAGATATCAAATATATATGTATGTATATATGTGATATATAAAATTATGGGATAGTACTAATCGTTTCTTTCTTGTTAGATTCCCACAATTTCGCTGAGAATTTGAGAGACGCTGAACCGTTTCCTTATCGTTCCTAACTCTTTGATTAGAAATTTTCTAATCCCTTGAGACCGAGCGGAGTCACCATTGCATTCACGGCATTTTCCATTTGTACGTAGTTCTTCTAGTTAATCCTCCGTTAACAAGAATAAAAGTCAAACTGATTAATAAGAAGAACCTTCATGAAATAATTAATATAAATATATTCATGCAGTAAAGGGAAAAAGGAACTTGAATGGAATTGAGGAAGTTAATAAGTTTTTAGAACTCCAAAGGTTAAATCATGATGTGCATACGTCCAACCATATATCTGGATTGCTACCAAATATTAAAATAGTCTGAACTGCTTTCAACCTTCGCTCCAAATCAATTAATGGAGCCCGATATAGGTTTCCTTAAATTAATAAAACCGATTACACTGTCTCTCGTATTACGGTATCATGTTAAGCATGGATCATCTGTTTCTTAGTTGCGCAAGAAAGATGATAACCTTTTGATCTTTATTGTTACCTCGTCAGGCAAAGAAGATCTCAATTTCTTGTTACCTTTTCAGGAAAATAAGAAATTAAAAATAGTATCTTCCTCTGTTGTCTCTTCAGGAGAGATTTTCATCGGAATAGAAACGGTTACTGGATTGGAATCCAACAATACCCAATTATTTCATATAACTTTATGGCCTGTAGGGTTTTCTTCTATTCAGACACCCATTAGTACGTAATATTCATACCATCTCAATAAAGAGAAATTTCTCAAAAATCATACAGAGTTATCATGATTTTTTTATTTCATTCATGGATGCGTTCATGGAAGATTCAATAGTATATATGTAACGGCATACATCATGCATTCTAGACTAAGTCATTTAATAAATTTTGAATGCATGGATCACGGATCAAAATTTAACATTGAAAGAGAAATATAAAGACTTATCTGTTTGGTTACAGATCGCAACCATGCCGAAGTCTTTCGTTACATGCTTGTTCACATTCCTTTCCTTTCATGAAAACCCAATCTTGTCGTATTTCCTTGAGACTAATTATCTCCCAGATATATCACACCGATGACGACATAAGGGAACCTTTTGTTGCAAGCATCAGTAAGTACATGTTCTTAGAAAATTTCACAGTGTGAGCCGGTTGAAGTTTCATCCTCATTGATCGAAAATAATCGTCTAAAACTATTGGAAAATATGGGTAAAAACAGATGATGATAACACTAAAAGAAATTGTTGTACTCCAAACTTTCAAGGCTCATAAGATTTCTTTTAGACGATTATTTATACCCTCCCAATATCAATTGGCGATTGCAACAGGTATGCGAAATAATGCCTTCAGGATGCAATGAAATCCCTACAACAGAGAAATTAGATTCAAGGTTTGCACCCCTTGACCCAATCAAGAACACACTAGAAAGAATTCTGATGATGCTTTAGAAAGAGAGAAAACAGGTTGAATTGATTGTTTTTCCGTTGTTTGAATGAAAATAAACCATCACTATTTATAGGGAATTCATGCCCATTGGAGATGCCTTTTCACTTCCAAAAGACACCAATAGTGTCTAATGGGAATGGATGTGTCTATTGTGAACCATCACACCCTATGGAGATGCCTTTTCATCTCCAACTAACATCTATTAGGCTCATGACACTCCCCATTGTAGTGGCTAACCAAAAATGAAAACCATTTTATTTTCTATATTATTGAAAATATCCAACAATCTCCCCCTATTTTCAATAACCAAAAACCATGAAAATAAAACAAAGTACAAAACTTACAAAACTGGAGTGGCTGCATCACTCAAGTGACTGCCTACATACCCAAGTGGGATCAAGCCAACGTAGTTCAAGCTTAGTTGGGAAATAAGCATCATCGTTGAAATCAATACATAAATGATAGGTATCTTTTGGATTTGAACCTTCACTTAGTGTAAGAAATTAAAAGCCTTATCGAGATTCTATGGTGAAACCAGTCTTGAACCAAGTATCCCTTATGATAAAACCGGAGTCTCCACGCATATTGATTCCATAAATCATTTGTTCTGTAGCCAAGCATGTTAATGGCCATGTGATTATATCCTTGATTCATGAGTCTTCTTTAGAGAACGGTCTTCTTCTCTTAGGAAACTGCCTGATTTCCATACTCATATAGGTAAGTCTCGAAGGTATTTCTGCGATACACCTTTTACTAATCACAGACTCATTAAGGATTTACATCCATCCTATTTTATTTTCTTGCAGAACCTGCACTAAACAGAAATGATAAGTTTTACTTAGTGCACCATAATCACTTCCATAACTTGTGGGTACCACATTGAACCTTGTTTATCTTTTTCAAAACATAGGTTGGGTTTCTGCTATGGGTGATCGAACTTTCATTCACAGACCTTAGTCTCATTTCTGCATACTTCATTGAAAATAAATCCCTTTGGGAGAGTCTTCATGATAAGTCTTCCAAGTTTTTTTCGGTTTCAATGGCTAACTGCAATTACTCATTTCCTAAGTAATTGACTTACCGTTCAATGTTCAAGACTTATATGTCTTGACTTTTCATTATAAGTCTTTGCTAGAGACGTTATAGATCACGACCTGATTCACAATTAATCAAGACTGCTTGAGAAGGCTTCTTCCAAAAATGGGATCTCTACAAGTTAGGTTCTAAGCCATTCCTCCTCATTAATTGCATCTGCTCATGCAATCAATTCCAAAAACATTATTAAAAATGTTCCTATTTGATTTTACAAAATAATTGTAACTTCTCTAGTGATCCTAATTAACATTTACCGTTAATTCACAAGAAGTCATTACAGACTTGCATACACTAGAGGCATAGAAAATTTGTAGGCAACTACTTGCTATTTCAACAAGCACATTATCACGATGAGTAAGTCCTCTACTCATGCCCAATCCTCTAAAAAATTATACCCAAAAGACTTAGACAATGTCTATTTAACATTATACATTATGTAATGTAAATGTTCATAATTTATGCATCGGTAATATCGTAACACCTAATCGTAGGATATTTGGTCGCGCGCCCAATCTTCCAATACGTTACATATCAACCGGTATTCCACTTCTTTTGATATCATTTAAGACATCCCATTTTCCAAATTTTGGAACCTATAATTCTTATCACAAGAATTATGTTCATGCCATACCGTTGTTGTCTCAACAATTATGATGATTATGGATTTTAAAATAACCATAACTACTAGAAAATTTTATAAAATTATCATATGAATTTATCCCCTATTTCATGACATACTGCTCAATGTCACGAAGGATTACTGATTGGAGAATCATGTTACAACTTCTTACCAATGACAAGGATTTCACATCTGATTTTTCTTAAAGGACCCATTCGGATACAAGATTTTCTAGTAAACTGAACATATGAATGATCACATAATTCATCGCATAACATAAGTATAGATAAGCTGAATGCATGAAACATATTAGATAGTGCTCAAACTCCAATGGTTCTTGGAAACCATCGACACAAACAGCCTCCGTCATATATGCATGTCTCGACCATTATTATAACCAGTATTTCATTCATCCAATCATTAATCATTCATCCAATCATTAACTATTTAAGAATTGCATGGATAACAACATGAAGAGCACTAAAGTAGATATTAATTATTGAAATGCACACACAATTGACCCAAAAAAAAAATGTCTGATCTACCGGCTGTGCTTGTATGGGTCAATTTCACATGATTTTTTTTTTCAATAAGACATTTTCTATCTCAGATCCCCTCATATAGTGGATTCATAATAGAAAATTGAAGGGACGCTTCAATCCTCTTTCCCTTGGTCGACCATTGTAATTAGGTCGTATCCCCACGACAAGGAAAGGGTAATTGTGATCTCAAAAATCACACATGCATAACTAAGATATCAAATATATATGTATGTATATATGTGATATATAAAATTAGGGGATAGTACTAATCGTTTCTTTCTTGTTAGATTCCCACAATTTCGTTGAGAATTTGAGAGACGCTGAACCGTTTCCTTATCGTTCCCAACTCCTTGATTAGAAGTTTTCTAATCCCTTGAGACCGAGCGAAGTCACCATTGCATTCACGGAATTTTCCATTTGTACGTAGTTCTTCTAGTTAATCCTCCGTTAACAAGAATAAAAGTCAAACTGATTAATAAGAAGAACCTTCATGAAATAATTAATATAAATATATTCATGCAGTAAAGGGAAAAAGGAACTTGAATGGAATTGAGGAAGTTAATAAGTTTTTAGAACTCCAAAGGTTAAATCCTGATGTGCAGACGTCCAACCATATATCTGGATTGCTACCAAATAT
Organism: Papaver bracteatum; assembly: GCA_023529315.1. Lineage (NCBI taxonomy): Eukaryota > Viridiplantae > Streptophyta > Magnoliopsida > Ranunculales > Papaveraceae > Papaver > Papaver bracteatum. Next base: position 51,551 of record JAJJWX010000604.1, read on the forward strand.
TAAAATAGTCTGAACTGCTTTCAACCATCGCTCCAAATCAATTAATGGAGCCCGATACAAGTTTCCTTAAATTAATAAAACCGATTACATTGTCTCTCGTATTACGGTATCATGTTAAGCATGGATCATATGTTTCTTAGTTGCGCAAGAACGATGATAACCTTTTGATCTTTATTGTTACCTCGTCAGGCAAAAAATATCTCAATTTATTGTTACCTTTTCAGGCAAATAAGAAATTAAAAATAGTATCTTCCTTTGTTGTCTCTTCAGGAGAGATTTTCATCGGAATAGAAACGGTTACTGGATTGGAATCCAACAATACCCAATTGTTTCATATAACTTTATGGCCTGTATGGTTTTCTTCTATTCAGACACCCATTGGTACGTACTATTCATACCATCTCAATAAAGAGAAATTTCTCAAAAATCATACAGAGTTATCATGATTTTTTTATTTCATTCATGGATGCGTTCATGGAAGATTCAATAGTATATATGTAACGACATACATCATGCATTATAGACTAAGTCATTTAATAATTTTGAATGCATGGATCACGGATCAAAATTTAACACTGAAATAGAAAGATAAAGACTTATCTGTTTGGTTACAGATCGCAACCATGCCGAAGTCTTCCATAACATGCTTGTTCACATTCCTTTCCTTTCATGAAAACCCAATCTTGTCGTATTTCCTTGAGACTAATTATCTCCCAAATATATCACATCGATGACGACATAAGGGAACCTTTTGTTGCAAGCATCATCAAGTACATGTTCTTAGAAAATTTCACAGTGTGAGCCGGTTGAAGTTTCATCCTCATTGATCGAAAATAATCGTCTAAAACTATTGGAAAATATGGGTAAAAACAGAGGATGATAACACTAAAAGAAATTGTTGTACTCCAAACTTTCAAGGCTCATAAGATTTCTTTTAGACGATTATTTATACCCTCCCAATATCAATTGGCGATTGCAACAGGTATGCGAAATAATGCCTTAAGGATATAATGAAAGCCCTACAACAGAGAAATTGGATTCAAGGTTTGTACCCCTTGACCCAATCAAGAACACACTAGAAAGAATTCTGATGATGCTTTAGAAAGAGAGAAAACAAGTTGAATTGATTGTTATTCCATTGTTTTAATGAAAATAAACCATTACTATTTATAGGGAATTCATGCCCATTGGAGATGCCTTTTCACTTCCAAAAGACACCAATAGTGTCTAATGGGAATGGATGTGTCTCTTGTGAACCATCACACCCTATGGAGATGCCTTTTTATCTCCAACTAACATCCATTACATCTATTAGGCTCATGACACTCCCCATTGTAGTGGCTAACCAAAAATGAAAACCATTTTATTTTCTATATTATTGAAAATATCCAACATACATATGGTTTTCGGATCATTATGTATGGGGGAGTAGTTTCTATGTGAGATGGAGTATTGACTAAGGGGCAGTGACGTATCACCAAAGTATTGTTGTTAAAGTTGTGATGCAATTGGACTTTGACATTGTATAACAATGATTGAGAACTCTTGTTTTCTCGTTGTTATAGCTATGGATTTTCAACAACGATGATGCTAAACTTACAACCTTTGGGATCATTGGACTACTTGGAAGTGACGAAGATTTCAAGTAATGTTGAAGATTAGACATGTGGAATAGGAGCTACAAAGTTTATTTATATATTTTTTGTATTCCATATGTATTAATAGTTTTTCCACTAAAATTGACAAAGAGGGAGATTGTTAGAGCATTGCTCGGTCGAACTCGCATGCGTTGCTATCTCAAGCATGTTTTTCAATGTTAGTGATCAAAACTATAAAGTCTTGACTTCTAGTCTATTATAGCTAAGGTCTCGGACTAGGATAGAAAGTGCAGTTGAGCTCAAGAACTCCATGGCGATCATCATACAAGACGAAGGACTACTCAAGGAACCAGTGGATCTTCATCGACTAAAAGGTATGTGGAGACTTGAACTTATCTATCACTCAAAAGTCTATATACTATATCTCCTATCTAGAGACAAAAGTCATATTACTATATAAACTAAGATTATAAACATGTGATATTTGGAGCTTTGGGTCTTGGGTTTTGGATCATGGGTTTTGTTTAATCCATGAGTATATCTCGCTTTATCTATTTCTCAAAATTGAAATATATATTGGTAAAGCTTTCTCTTTAGCCAAGTTCATATTTACCTAGTGACGAAAGTCATGTTATGTTTCAATCATTTTGAAAATTGCTCTGACGAAAAATAGTTTGTGAATAACAACTATATAACACCCTCTGAGAATGTTTCAATGATTGAAATGAGAGTTTAGACAATATAACCATTGGAGGATATAAGAATTTTTATGGAAACACATATATGTATAAGTCTGAAAAAGCGGGGGTCTAACAACCACACCCAATATTTGGATTAGCAATCTGTATGGACAACTCCGAGTTGTTTTCTAGAGAATTAACTAAACTCAATCAATAGAAAATACTCAAGGAGTTATTATCTCAATCTCTCAATTTGATTTACTCAAGCAAATGTGATTCGCGAGCCTAATCAAAGAGAGATGACTTGGATGGTACCACATACCAATATCCAAGTGTCAATCAATTTAAATCAACAACCTATAAGGTCGGATATTCTAGTTGATTAAACAACGCACAACCTGTATTATTTTAATTATATAAAAATATAATGCGGAAAAGAAATAACACAGACACCATAATTTTGTTAACGAGGAAACCGTAAATGCAGAAAAACCTCGGGACCTAGTCCAGATTAAACATACACTGTATTAAGCCGCTACAGACACTAACCTACTCCAAATTAACTTCGGTTTGGACTGTAGTTGAACCCCAATCAATCTCACACTGATCCAAGGTACAGGTATGCTCCTACGCCTCTGATCCCAGAAGGATACTACGCACTTGATTCCCTTAGTTGATCTCACCCACAACCAATAGTTGCTACGACCCAAATTCGAAGACTTTAGCAAACAAATATGTCTCACACAGAAAAGTTTACAAGATACATAAATTCATCTCCCACGAATAAACCTATGAGTTTTGTTCCATCTTTTGATAAATCAAGGTGAACAAGAACCAATCAATAAAACCAGACTTATATTCGCGAAGAACAACTCAGTTTTATCAATCACCTCACAATAGTCTTAATCGACGTATCGAAAAAAATTATTGTGGAATCACAAACGATGAGACGAAGATGTTTGTGATTACTTTTATATCTTGCCTATCAAAAATAGAAATCTCAATCCAATTATTACAATTGTACTCGTACGATAGAAACATCAAGATCATATCACATAACTACAAGAAAAGTATTATCGGTCTGGCTTCACAATCCCAATGAAGTCTTTAAGTCGTTAACCTGGATTTAGAAGAAGAAAACCAAAGGTTAAAGGAGAATCGACTCTATCTTAGAAAAATAGTATCACACAGAATGTGTGGGGATTAGGTTTCCCAGATGCTAGAGTTCTCCCTTATATAGTCTTTCAAATCAGGGTTTGCAATCAATGTCAGCTTAGTAACAAAGCATTCAATATTCACCGTTAGATGAAAACCTGATTAGATACAAGCTAATATCTCTCAACAGTTAGATCGAAAACTTAGATTGTTATACACACATGAACTTGACGATTTTGGGTTTGTGTAACCGTACCCAAACGTGTACAATAGTTGGTTCAATATTAGTCAACCAAATGGTAATCCAAATGATAAATTTCATATCAACCATATTCTTCTTCACCATAACTAGTCCAAATGACTCAAATGAACTAGTTAGAGAGTTGTTCAATTGCTATGAGATCTCTTGTACTACACAAGACACAATTGAAGCAAAAACGATGTGATTCACTCGTATCGATTCATGAACTATAAAGCCACGGTTTGCAATAGCATTCCTTAGATAATTTAGATAAGTTCACAAACATCATTTTTAGACATAACCACTCAATTTTGCTGACTCAAGTTAACCGGTTGGAGTTCACAAACTCCAGCAGAAATTTTTGGGTTCGAGAACTTCCGTCAGTTCATGGACTGAAACCGAGCTACAACTCCAGCAGAAATTCTCGGGTTCAAGAACTACGCACGTTCGCGGACTGAGTTCGCGGACTGGGTTGACTGCTCAAGTTCCGGTTTCACTTGATCAACAAAGTTCACAAACTTCGATTCAAGTGCTAAGGACTTATACATATATGTGTTACCATAACGATGTTTATATCCCCCAATGGTTATATTGTCTAAACTATCATTTCAACCATTGAAACATTCTCAGAGGACGTCATATAGTTGTTATTCACAAACTATTTTTCGTCAGAGAAATTTCCAAAGTGATTGAAACATAACATGACTTTCGTCACTAGTTAAAGATGAACTTGGCTAAAGCGAAAGCTTTAGCAACACATATTTCGAGAAATAGATAAGCAAGATATACTCATATCGAAATATCACATGTGTATATTCTTAGTCTATATAGTAATACGACTTTTGTCTCAAGATAGGAGATAGAGTAGATAGACTTTTGAGTGATAGATAAGTTCAAGTCTCCACATACCTTTTAGTCGATGAAGATCCACTGGTTCCTTGAGTAGTCCTTCGTCTTGTATGATTATTTCCATGGAGTTATTGAGCTCAAATACACTTTCTATCCTAGTCCGAGACCTTAGCTATAGTAGACTAGAAATCAAGACTTTATATTTTTGATCACTAACATTGACAAACATGATTGATATAGCAACGCATGCGAGTTCGACCGAGCAATTCTCTAACAATATCCCCCTTTGTCAATTTTAGTGGCAAAACTATTAATACATATGGAATACAAAAAATATATAAATAAACTTTGTAGCTCCTATTCCACATGTCTAATCTTCAACAATACTCGAAATCTTCGTCACTTCCAAGTAGTCCAATGAAAAGCATGGTTCTCAATCATTGTTATATAGTGTCATAGTATTATTACACAGCGTCAAAGTCCAATTGCATCACAACTTCAACAAAAATACTATGGTGATACTTCACTCCCCCTTAGTCAATAATCCATCTCACATGGAAACCACTCCCCCTTACATAATGATCCGAAAACCATATGTATTTGTAGTGTGAACTACATATTAATTCTCCCCTTTTTGTCAATAAAATTGGCAAAGGTACAAGAACGGGATCCTAATGAAATTTCCGTAAGAGACATTTCATGACCAAAGGTAAATGTATATCATCTTATTTAGATGCAATCATAAAGCCAAAGTTAAATGCATTCATCAAGGAGTTTATAAAGACGCAAGATAACCCCTATAATATTCCACAGCCGCACTCCCCACAAATATTTGGCAATTAAGCACAAGTTCAAAAGAACTCTCCCCCATAATATGTCATTCCCTAAGGAACAACAAGAGCGACCTTAATTTCAAAAAGAAAAGAAAGATTTCATTAGACTCAACAAATTGCATACAAGTATGAATTTGGAATCCAACAAGAAATATTCAATCAAATTAACCAAAACGAACCAAGATTAATTTAACTAAATATGCTCAACACAATTAAACTTATGGAGACTTAATAAATCAATTAGATTAATCACAAGAAAACTCACAAATAATCTAATTGTCATACTCAACCAAACTAATTACAAGAGTAATCAATTTAATTGGCCATATTCGACATAAGAACTTCTATGGAGTAATGACTAAGTTAATCACGAATAACCAACTAAGTCGAAGAGATGCTCAACATAAGAAAACTTACGGAGTGATAACTAAATAACCACGCAAGATGATTGATTTAGTTCAAAATACTCAACGTAAAGTACCTTACGGAACACAACTAAGCTAATCATAAAAATAATCAACTTTGGTTGTCTAATGCTCAACATAAGTCACAATACGGATTCTCACAGTAATACACAAGAGATAGATCAGGGAAGCTCAATTACTGCGGAATTCACAAGGATTCATTCTATGTATCCATCACCATTTGCACAATGACACACAATAGACATAATCCTTGAATCACAAAAGATTTTAACCTATCTTACATCAATAATTGACAATATATGACTTTTGTGTTTGTCAAAAGTCTATCCATCCTTTTATCAATATTTGCATATCAATTGACGAACGACTTTACTTTTGACAAAATATGGGACAATCAAGTTCACGGACGTAAACATACATATCCCATCAAAATATTGCAATATATGAAATCAAAAGATTAATACTGCAACCATCATCTTCCAAACAAACTTAGAATTTTAAACCAAAAAATCTAAAAACAAGAAGATGAAAAATATTGGATATAGCTATGTGTAATCACAATAATGGCTATTCCAAAACACTAGTTATTCTTCTAAACAAAAGAGAAAAATAGAAGATTTACTAGGCAAAAAATTTTCACTTACTTTGTATACTCTTCTCATATTCTTTGTATTCTTCAAGGTCATCTTCGATCAGATCAATTATAGATTCTAGATTATCCATGTTTTCTTCAAGTCTCTTGGAAAAAGTTTCTAGTTCACTTTTCAGGGCATGAATTTGTTCCAAGACTAGATTCATAGTCAAGGAGAGCTTATCAAAATGAGAAACAGAGATGTTCTCATCTAGGGAGGAATCATGAGAATCAGGATTCACACCATTATCTGAAAAATCAAAGCGTATCTTCTTTGATGGAAAAAGAACAGTCCAAACATCACTTTCTTTGCTAGAAAGGCTTGAGGAGGACATAATAAAAGAGATAGATAAAATGTTTAACTGAGAAAACTTTATTTTAAAGGAAACTGAGAAGATAAATTTCCAAACTAACCTTTGACCAAAACCCTAACAGAATTATGATTATCCTCAGAAAAAAACCTTAAAAACTGGAACATAAATGTTTCATCACAACCCTCTCAAAGATTATAATTTCTTTGCCTAAGAGGGATAGACAAATAAATCTTTAATACAGTGTTATAAACCGTACATATTCCAATTTCTCTCAAAACTGGGTAACTTCTTTTGAGGTGATGAAGTTATAGTCTGTTTCTGTCTTGTTTTTAAGAAAGATGATTGGACATCATCCTTTCCCCCTTTTAGCATAGATTTGAACACCTTGATTGTTGATTTTCGCAAACTATGCACTCTTTTGGAAATCTCTTTTACAAAGGCAGAGGATTTTGTATAAGATTTCTTTTTCTTCTTCTGCAACCAACTTTCTGTAGAACAGAGTTTTTTCTGTTTCTGAGTGCCCCAAACTTTCACATGGTCCTGATAATCACAAGTAGAGTCTGCAAGATTAGGGATGTCCTTGTGATTCTCTGTACCATCCCTATTGTCTGAGTGACTTAAGAAGGGTATAGTCTCAGGGGGATTTTGCTGAAAACTTTTTAACGAAAAAATTGAAAAGTTTTGAGAATCATGATTGCAAGTTATCTTCACTTTTAACTTTGACAGTTTACTTTCCAGATTTTCAATCTTTTTAGATACGACTTCCTTATCTAGTTATAAGACTTCTGGGGAAGTAAGATTGTTTATCATGGAATAATTAGGACTGTTAGGAGGACATTCATGATTATCAACAAACAGATTGAGTGGAAAATAAGTCAAGAGTGGCCATCCATGCTTTAGTTAACTCATTCACTTCCTTATTTGGATGTTCAGAAGTATCATGAACACTTCTATAACACTTGAAACAAGGATTATTAGGATAACTTTTATGAACCTTTATATTGATTGACTTCCTTTTCTTTTGAGACTTTATTTTATTTTGTCTAAGAGATTTTTTAAGTTGTTGAATAAACAGTGACAAAACTGAATTAAAGCAATTCTCATCCCTTTTGTCAATCAATTTAGGAGGTCGAGACTTACGATTAGAAGAAACAACATGGTTGCTAGATAGAAGTCGTGTCTCTCTTTGTTCCAGTTCAGAATCGAAAATTTTCAACTTTCCTGCTAGAGAATTTCTGGAAAGAGTATCAAGGTTATTTCCCTCAACGATGGCATGCTTCTTAGCATCGTATCTAGATGGCAGTGATCTGAGAATTTTTATCACAATGTCCTTTTCAGGAATAGTCTTACCCAATGAAAATTATGCATTAACAATTTCAAACACTTTGTGATTAAACTCATCAAATGTTTCTTCATATGCCATACGAAGGTTTTCCCAATCATAATTAAGGTTTTGAAGCCTAGCTTCCTTCTCACTGGTGCTGCCTTCAAATACGGTTGCTAAGATATCCCAAGCTTCTTGCGACTTAGTGCAATTAGACACATGGTGATGAAAATTTGGGGTAATAGCATGTATGATCGCATTCAAACTGTCTGAATTTTGCTTTGCAGCAAGAATTTCGGCAGGGGTGTATTCACCAATATTTTTTGGAACATTCACGTTTCCAACTGCCACTACGGTAGGATCATAGCCATTAACTACATATACCCATGATTGAAAATCACGTGCTTGAATAAAAGATCGCATAGAAATTTTCCACCATAAGTAATTAGAGCCATCGAAGACTGGTGGTACATTTATTGAGATAACACCCCTGTCCATAGAGTCAGATCGCTACAAACACAGACTTCTAAGGTTTTTAACGTGTTTGCCTTCTCTGATACTAATTAAAAAAGTGGGGGTCTAACAACCACACCCAATATTTCAATTAACAATATGTATGGACAACTCCAAGTTGTTATTCACAAACTATTTTCCGTCAGACCAATTTCCAAAGTGATTGAAATATAACATGAATTTCTTCACTAGGTAAAGATGAACTTGGCTAAAGCGAAAGCTTTACCAACACATATTTCGAGAAATAGATAAGCGATATATACTCAGCTCGAAATATCACATGTGTATATTCTTAGTCTATATAGTAATACTTTGTCTCAAGATAGGAGATAGAGTAGATAGACTTTTGGGTGATAAATAAGTTCAAGTATCCACACACCTTTTAGTCGATGAAGATCCACTGGCTCCTTGAGTAGTCTTTCGTCTTGTATGATGATCACCATGGAGTTCTTGTGCTCAACTACACTTTCTATCCTAGTCCGAGACCTTAGCTATAGTAGACTAGAAATCAAGACTTTATAGTTTTGATTACTAACATTGACAAACATGCTTGAGATAGAAACACATGCGAGTTCGACCAAGCAATGCTCCAACAAAGTTCTTATTGCTTGAACCGAAGTTTGTGAACTTTGTTGATCAAGTGAAACCGGAGTAGTACGTGAACTTCAGTCTGCGAACTTAGTTCGCGAACTAGTGTAGTTCTCGAACCCGAGAATTTTTGCTGGAGTTTGTGAACTCCGTCCGCGAACTTGAGTATGTTATGTCTAAAAACGATGTTTGTGAACTTATCTTAATAAACTGAGGAATTCTATTGTAAACCGTGGATTTATAGTTCATGAATCGATTCGAGTGAATCACATCTTTTTTGCTTCAATTGTGTCTTGTGTAGTACATGAGATTTCCTTGCAATGGAAAAATTTTCTAACTAGTTCATTTGAGTCATTTGGAATAGTTATGGTGAAGAAAAATATGGTTGATATGAAAGTTATCATATGGCTAACCATTTGGTTAACTACTGTTGAACCAACTAATGTACAAGTTTGGGTACGGTTACACAAGCCTAGAAACGTGCATTACATGTGTGTGTAACAAGCTATGTTTTCTATATAACGGTTGATAAATATTAGCTTGAATCTAATCAGGTTTTCATCTAACGGTGAATATTGAATGCTTTGTTAGTAAGCTAACATTGATTGCAAACCCTGATTTGAAGACTATATAAGGGAGAACTCTAGCAACTGGGAAACCCAATCCCCACACATTCTGTGTGATACTAGTTGTGCTAAGCTAGAGTCGATTCTCCTTTAACCTTTGGTTTTCTTCTTCTAAAACCAGGTTAACGACTTAAAGACTTCATTGGGATTGTGAAGCCAGGCCGATACTACTTTTATCGTGGTTATGTGATATGATCTTGTTGTTTCTATCGTACGAGTACAATTTTAATAATTGGCTTGATATTTCTATCTCTGATAGCAAGACATAAAAGTAGTCATAAACACTTCGTCTCATCGTTTGTGATTCCACACTATATTTTTTCGCTGCGTCGATTAAGACTAGGCCTGTCAATATTTGTCCGATATCCGGAATCCGTTTACGAATATTCGAGATCCTATAGGATTTTATCCGTTTTATCGGATATCGGATCGGATATTTTTTTCCTTAACATATCGGAAATGGATTAGACCTAAACCGAAATGTTAATATCCGATATCCGATAGCATAGGAACTTATTTGTAATTTATCCTAATTTCGAGTATAGTATTGGATATTGTCGGATAAATATCCGATAAGTGTCAATTATGAAAATGTTTTACAAGGGTTTTTAAGTTTTTTTTGGTATAACTGGATATTTATTGGATATCCGACAGCTTAGCCTATCGGAATCGATATCTGATTTTGATATCCTATAGGATATTATCGGATATCGGATATCCGGTAGTGCTTAACCTATCGGATATCGGATTTCTAAATATCCGACGGATATTCTTCCATTGACATGCCTAATTAAGACTATTGTGAGGTGATTGATAAAACAGAGTTGTTTTTCGGGAATATAAGTCTGGTTTTATCAATTGGTTCATGTTCACCTTGATTTATCAAAAGACGGAACAAAACTTATAGGTTTATTCGTGGGAGACGAATTTATCTATTACTGTAGACTTTTCTGTGTGATACATATTTGTTTATTAAAGTCTTCGACTTTGGGTCATAACAACTCTTGGTTGTAGGTGAGATCATCTAAGGGAATCAAGTACGTAGTATCCTGCTGAGATCAGAGACGTAGGAGCATAACTGTACCTTGAATCAGTGTGATATTGATTAGAGTTCAACTAAAATTCAGACCGAAGTTAGATTGGAGTAGGCTAGTGTCTGTAACATCTTAATACAGTATATCTTTAATCTGGACTAGGTCTCGGGGTTTTTCTGCATTTGCGGTTTCCTCGTTAACAAAATTCTGGTGTGTGTGTTATTTCTTTTCCGCGTCATATTTTGTTATATAATTGAAATAATACAGGTTGTGCATTGTTCAATCAATTAGAATATCCGACCTCTTTGGTTGCTGATTTAGATTGATTGACACTTGGAAATTGGTCTTTGGTACCACCCAAGTTATCTCTCTTTAATAAAGACTCACAAATTTCTATTTGCTTGAGTATAGATCAAATTGAGAGATTGAGATAATAACTCCTTGAGATATTTCTATTTATATTGAGTCTGGCTGTCTAGTTGATTCTCTAGAAAGTAACTCGGAGTTTGTCCATCCAGATTGCTAATCGAAATATTGGGTGTGGTTGTTTGACCCCCGCTTTTTCAAACCTCTTTCTCATGGTCTTTGGAGGAAAACCGTTATGATGCGAAAAAGTTATCATAAAATTTACTATCATCAAAGTACGACGCATAGTATGTATTCTTACCTGAAGAGTTTCGACTAGAGGGAATTGACAGCATGTTAATAATCTATTTATATCCTTCGATTATCATTTTTAGGTTGTCCTCCATCTCTCCATTTTTACTTCCTTTTTCTGATACCTTTTTCACATCATGAACAACATTATCTCCTTTTTTGATTGAAGAAAACCCATGAGTTCTTCTTGAATGAATTGGTTTAGGAAGACTATTTTGTTTTTGAATATTTAAGGAACACATCGAACTGAATTTCCTGGTAGGAAACACAGGGTGAGTGTTGAAACCAATTGGTCTAGACATATGAATATCAATTACACCTTTGAGAATTAAATCTATGGTGTGTTGAAGACGAACAATAGAATTGTCATTCAACCTCGATTTCCTCTTTTGTTCAACATGTCCTTTTGAATCACAAAAGAGACATACTTTCTGATCACATGAGTGATTAGACAGAACAGTCTTGATACCATCGATGAGAGATTTCTTCCTTCCATATGATGTGGAACTTAATTGATTAGAGGAGGCTATAAGTACATCTTTTCCAATAAGAAGGGATTCTGATTTTACTTCTGAAACTGGAACTCTTTCAGGTTTGACAGAAGTAGGTATAGTAGACTTTTTGGGACATCCTTGAATGGAGAGTTTACTCAAAAGATGTTCAATTTCCAAAGCTTCCTTTTTGAGATTCGCCTTGAGTAAGATACGTGATGATCGAACTTCAGCGAATTCCTTGCAATGATATTTATCTTTAGTGTCACAAAATCTCACTATACCGAGAAGAACATTGACATTGTTTTTCAACTGATTGATTCTATCAACCTGAATTCTAACAAGATTTAGAATCAGTTTACTCTTTTCATCTGCTTCCCTTTCATCAATGGAGTCAGACTCATTTAAAGGGTAATCGGGGTAACACGTGTCATTGTCAGTCTGTTTCATTAGAACACTAGGTTCGTCTATATTTGAGATTGACAAATCTTTCTCTTTAACGGGCATTATAGAAACAACATTTTTATTTCTGGTGGCACGTTTATCAGAGATAGTACTACCGTCCATAGAGTCATATCACTACAAACACAAACTTATGAGGTCTCAAACATGTTTGCCTGCTCTGATACCAATTTAAAAAGCATGGGTCTAACAACCTCACCCAATATTTCGCTTATCAATCTATATGGACTAACTCCAATATACTTACAAGAGAATCAACTAAACAGTTAGACTCCGTCTTATAAAAAGTATATCAAAGAGTTATATCTCAATCTCTCAATTCAATCCGCAATCAAACAAATAATAATTTGCGATCCTGATTGAATATAAGAGAGATAACTTGAACGGTACCAAAGACCAATGTTCAAGGATCAATCAATTTTAATCAACAACCAAAGGTTGAATTTACCAATTGATCGATTCAACGCACAACCTGTGATATTTCAATTATATAACAAAATATAATACGGAAAAGAAATAACACAGACACCAGAAGTTTTCTTAACGAGGAAACCGCAAATACATAAAAACCCTGGGACCTAGTCCAGATTTGAACACCACACTGTATTAAGACGCTACGAACACTAGCCTACTACAAAGCTAACTTCGGTCTGGAATGTAGTTGAATACTAATCAATCTCACACTGATTCAAGGTACAGACGTGCTCCTTATGTCTCTGATCCCAGTAAGATACTACACACTTTATTCCCTTAGTTGATCTCACCCACAACCAAGAGTTGCTACGACCCAAAGTCGAAGACTTGCTAAAAAAATATGTATCACACAGAAAAGTCTATTGAATAGATAAATCTGTCTCCCACAGATATACCTACGAGATTTTATTCCGTCTTTTGATAAATTAAGGTGAAAAGGAACCAATCGATAACCCAGACTTATATTTCCGAAGAACATCCTAGAATTATCAATCACCTCACAATAATCTTAATCGATTAACGAGACAATATATTGTGGAATCACAAACGATGAGACAAAGGTGTTTGTGACTACTTTTCTATCTTTCCTGTCAGAAATATAAATCTCAAGCCAATCTTACGATTGTACTCAATCACGATAGATACAACAAGATCAGATCACATAACTACATAGACAATAGTTGGGTATGGATTCACAATCCCAATGAAGTCTTTAAGTCGTTAACCTACATGGTTTCGTGAAAAACCTAAGGTTAAAGGAGAATCGACTCTAGCTTATACAACTAGTATCACACAAGAGGTGTGGGGATTAGGTTTCCCAGTTGCTAGAGTTCTCCTTTATATAGTCTTCAAATCAGGGTTTGCAATCTAAGTTACCTTGGTAACAAAGCATTCAATATTCACCGTTAGATGAAAACCTGATTAGGTTCAAGCTAATATCTTTCAACCGTTAGATCAAACTTAGCTTGTTATACACAAATGAAATATAACTTCATTTAGGTTTGAGTAACCGTACCTAAACGTGTACACCTAGTCGTTTCAACAATAGTTAACCAATGGTTAGCCATATGATGACTTTCATATCAACCTTATTCATCTTCACCATAACTAGTTCAAATGACTCAAATGAACTAGTTAGATAGTTGTTCAATTGCTTAGATCTTATAGAAGTATACAAGACACAATTGAAGAAAAATTTGTTTTGATTCACTCGAATCGATTCATGAACATTATAGCCACGGTTTGCAAAGATTGCATTCCTTATTATATAAATGTTTTAGTTTATGAACAAACCGATTTTAGAAAGTAACCTACTTAAGTATGCATACGGGTACGCGTACTTAAGTAACCGGATTGAGTTTGTTTTTCACGTTCAAACTCCAGCAGAAATTCACGGACGTGAACTTTCCGCCAGTATGCGTACGGGTACGCATACTCACCAGGATTTCCAACAACCGCCAGTACGCGTACGGGTACACATACTTTGGGTTCCCTGTTTTGGACTTTTACACAAATGTGAGAACACACCATGTTTTTATCCAAATATGGTTACATGTTCTAAACTCTCATTTCAATCATTGAAACTTTCTTAGAGGATGTTATATAGTTGTTATTCACAAACTACTTTTTATCAAAGCGATTTTCAAGTTATTGGAATAATCAACATGACTTTCGTCACAAGTAAAGATGAACTTGGCCAAAGCGAAATCTTACCAACACATATTTTGAGAAATAGATAAGCGAGATAAACTCTGCTCAAATAGAAAATGTGTATAATAGAAGTCTATATAGCAATACGACTTTTATCTCAAAATAAGAGATAAAATAGATAGACTTTTGAGTGATAGATAAGTTCAAGTCTAAGTTCCTCGAGTAATTCTTCGTTTTCATATGATGAACATTTTGGAGTCTGGAGCTAAACTACACTTATTATCCTAGTACGAGACCTAGCTATAAGTAGACAAGAAATCAAGACTTATAGTTTTGGCAACTAAACTTGACAAACAAGCTTGAGATAACAACTCTTGCGAGTTCGACCGAGCAGTGCTCTAACACATTCAACTATCATTCCTGCTTAAACTAGCATAGTGATAATTCAACATAGTCTGCAGGGCCTGTTGCTGTCTCAACATCCCATACTTCATCTATCACAGTTCAGTTCATAAGATTCATAGTCTTAGGTCAAAGATTGACCACTCACACATGAGACATCAATTCATGTCACATGGGGGGAACATCACCAGGGTTTTAGTCTAGCAACCTACAACACTGCGATGTGAGGTACATCCACGATGAGACTTGTGGTAAGTCGTGCTGACATTTAAGTGGTAAATGGAATGGTGGATGCTCGATCAACCCAGTCTTCCGCTTCGTATTTATCAGATGTGGTAGTAACTGTTTGGACCTCCATATCCCCTTCCTCGGGTATTGATGGTGTTAATACTCTCCCAATTCGTATAGCCTCGATAGTTGGATCTGTTAACATTGATACAATGTATGCCAAGGCATATGCGTGACCATAATCCTTTCTACAAATGTGTCTGAATTTTATCTTTGGAATTTGATCAACGTAAAATCTCACCAGCCTAAAATATTTATGAAGTATCGGGTCGTGGGTAAGGTATTCTCCACTAATTTGTCGCACAACTAGCTGTGAGTAGCTTGTCAGTTGATATGTGTATAAAACACCTTGATTTGATATATACTGTTTATGCTTTCCTTGCTATTTCTCTTGTAAAATATGTATCTTAGATTCTTATGTTTACTTTTGAGCCTATCAGGTACCTTGGAGTCATATTGAGCAAAAAGAAGGAAAAATCATTCATTTGAAGCCGAGTTGAGCCAAGCCAACAATTTGCATCTTAGTCTTGAGAAGCAAGGGAAAGAAATTCTTGGTTGTCCCTTATCTAGCCTACCTGGGTGGCTATATTCACTTTCATTCCTACACAACCCTAGAATTCAGAGAAGATTTATTTCTTTTATCATTCGTTCCGACTGCTGTCATGAAATTGAGAGAAGGCGGCCATGGATTCAGAAAAGAGAGATCGAGATTGAAAAGTGATAGAGGAGATGTAACTGTTGTTTATCGAAGATTCAGTTTATTTTCATGTCCTTATGCTGGTTTGATTCAGGAATTATGAAGTTATGGTTTGCTGCAAAATCAAATGGTTGCAAAATGAAGTTGGTAGTAAGATGGTTTCTTTCTGTCGATTTGGTGAAGAAATTGATGGAGTTAGGGTTTGTAATGAAGAAGTTAAAGAAGGGTTTTGAATTGATGTTGTATTCTCGAAGAATTTGTGGTGGAATTGAGAAGAAGATGAATTTTCTGCCATGGGGTTTGATTGAGAACCGGAGTGAGAAGAACTCAGTGGAATTGCAGTTGTAACACAGGGAAGAGATGATGTTTTGTTGGGGATTGCAAGAACAAGTTGTTGATTCTGGATGGGTTTTGTTGTACAAGAAAGATGGGTTGATGTTGTTTATCAGAGAAGGGTTGGGTTTGTGTTGGATTTGAAGAATACACGGAAGAATAGAAGGATTGGTGGTAAACTTGCTTTCATGGTTGCGAGGCTTTGACGAATTTAGGGTGTTGATGTCCATGGGTTACAGATGAGAGTGGTGTTCTCTGAGTTTGATTTGAATCTGTGGGAGTGCAATTATTGAGCAGAATCTGGGGATCTGAGATTGAATGGGTGATTGTGGATGAACAAGTGATAATATGGTGGTGATGTAATATTACAGGGGATGGTGTTGCCTTGCTTCTATGGTGGAGATTAAGATTGGAAGTCATGAGCAGATAGTATTGCTGTTGATGCTCAGTAACATGTGGTGATGGCTGAGAGTTTGAGGGCATTGTTGTTGGCAGTGGATGATTGGCAGGAAGAAGAGATGGTGATTGCTGGCTTGCACCAGACAAATGAAGTAGTATGTGTGCATGAATGCATGTTAGAATGCTTGCAGAGATAATATGGGTGATTGTAGTGACTCAATGGAGTAGTGAAATATTGAGTGAGATGCAGGTGTTGTGTGTTGCTCATCAGTTGGGGAAGTTATGATGGTAGAGAAAACATGGGCACGAGGAGGAACTTACAAGGGCAGCTACAGTGAGAGAATGACGCTAGTGTTATTACTGATAGCTTGTGTTGATTGCAGTTGATGCAGCTGGAGTTGTTGAATCTGTGACTGAGATGGAGATTGGAAGGATTCTGGTGCTGCTACTGAGAGCTTGTGCTTGTTGCAGTGGAGGATAAGAAGGCACTGATGATTTGAATGGCCTTAGATGTATGCTTAGTGATGGAAGCTGAAGTTGGTGGCAATACAGAAGGTACAAGGAGATGGAGCTGTTAATGGGGTAAGCTAGCATGGCGGTTGTAAATATTGGAAGTTTGTACTATTGCTATACATGGAAGAATAAACAGATGGTGATAGTTTGTCAAAAAAAAAAAACAGATGCTGATAGCGAGATACAAAGAAGGCTGGAGTATGAATGTGTGAATGAAATGCAAAGATTTTGCTATTGAATATAAGTATTGAGAAGTTAGATGCATGCCCAGGATTGCAGAGGAGTTGCAGAATGTTGTGCCATGATGGTGCAACACTATGCTCGTGAAGTGCCAAGATGGCACAACACTGGTCACGGCCACTGCAATGGCCTAGGCCCTAGGACAAGACCACTAAGCCCAGCTGAGTCTGACTCGGTCTTAACCCAGATGACTCGCTTTGACTCAGTTGACCTACCGGGATGTCTCATTTGACCGGTGACAGTTTGACTTTTCCGTTCACCTGAGATGATTTTCCGGTTGAATTTCGGCACTTTCACCAGTTTTTCGGCGATACATTTTTTGGCACAATTTCTAAATGGGTATTTTTCTTATATGGGCTTGGTGGATTTTTGTCTAATGGACTTTTGAAGTCAATACCTAATTTTGAACGAGAAAAAGCTAAAAAAAGGAAAAGTCTTTACGTTTTTTTTTTGAGGATATGACATACATTACTACTCGAAGCTTTGAAGGAGAGCAGCAATTCTATTAGGGTTTGCTTTCATTATTTTTTATGTTCTTTATTCTAAATATGATTATGATGAACTCCATTAATTTGAGTAGCTAAATACAATTAATGGTTATGGGATAAAGTTGATTTCATCAAACATGTTATTTAGTTTTGTCTCGCTTTGTTGTTTATAATTCATTGCTTATAATGTTATATGATTTGAATGCTATTTTGGTTGAGTCCGGAATCAATTAGATTAGTCTACATCTCTATTGCTAGATTGGGATTTTCAATATGTAAAAGTTGTTAATCCCTGATTCTAAGTAGCATAGTGCCATTATTACTTGTAGTGATACATATGTAAAATTGCATATGAATCATAACCTTTATTAAAATGAATTAGTGTTTTTACACGTTCATTTGCATTGATTAGTGTATTTCGTAGAACTTAGTGCTCTTGGGAAGTTAAACTTAATAGTGCTTTTACACTTTAGGTTGCTTTCTAGGTAGATTTCACATGTGCATCTTTTAATGTGTTTGTGATAAAATCGGGAAATAAACGGGATATTCTTGCGATTAAGATATCCTATGACTTTTAGTAAATGAGAGATTAAAATTTCAATTCTAGTCATTGATGAAAATACATGTTTGTGATTGATACTATCATGTGACCAATATCCTTCTCCTAATTGGTTATACCAATTATTTCATTTGCTTTGCTTTATTTTATTGCTTTGATAAAATTCATAAAATCCCCCTTGGTTACATTGAAAACTGAAATTGTTTAACAACAAAAACCTCTGTGGGAACAAACTCTTTCTTACCGTATACTTAATCCATCTTATTTGTAAGTGAGAAGTGAAATTAATTTTGACGCATACGACAACGATCAAATTTTAGCGCCGCTGTCAGGGAGGAATTCGACTTGTTATATAGTTTTTCATATTTTTTTACTATTTTTGCTTTTATCTTTGCTTCTTATTTCTTGTCTTATTTTTCGGACTTGGTTGTGAGAATTGTTTTTCAGGTACTAATCCCTGGCTCCCAAGAATTGGAATTATCCAAGGTGCGGGATAACCACTCGTGAAGGAACAATACTTCAAGCAAGACTGGACAATATGGAAGTAGAAGAAGAAAATCTACAACAAGAATAAGAAGAACACGAGGTTCCAATTGTAGAAGAACCACTAGTTGAAGAAGAAGAAGAAGCAATGGGTGATGCAAATCGTACACTCAAGGAATTGGCTTCTCATAGGCTTAATACGCAACGGTGGTGTATTGAAACAAACTCAACCTTCGAGATCAAACCGGGGTTGATTAGAGAGTTACCGAAGTTTCATGGCATGGTGAATGAAGATCCAAACAAGCATCTCATGGATTTCCATACAATAGTCATGGTCATTTTACCAGCGGAGACTAATGCCGATGGTGCAATGTTAAAAGCTTTTCAATTCTCTTTGGCGGACAATGCTAAGGAATGGTTGTATTATTTACCGTCCGGGAGTGTCATTATATGGAACGGGTTGAAGAAACTTTTCCTAGAGAGATATTTCCCCGCATCTAAAGCTACTCAAATTCGCAAGGAGATTTTTTGGAAACAACAAAAGGATGGGGAGTCATTGTATGAATGTTGGGAACGGTATAAGAGATTGATGCAAGCTGCCCTCACCACCAATTTAGCTACGCGATGATAATACAATACTTCTACGAAGGTCTCCAACCAAGTGATAGATATCTTCTTGACGCTGCAGGTGGTGGAGCACTAGTGAACAAGATGGTGGCCCAAGCTAACGAGTTGATTGAAAGCATGGTTTATCTTCTAGACTTCAATTATACACATTTGTTATATCTTCTAGACTCCAATTATGCACATTTGTTATTTCGAGTCGAGTTTATCTCGCTTATTTATTTCTCGAAATATGTGTTGGTAAGCTTTCGCTTTATCCAAGTTCATCTTTACTCGTGACGAAAGTCATATTATTTCAATGACTTGAAAATCACTTTGATGAAAATAGTTTGTGGATAACAACTATTTTAACATCCTCTATGAAAGTTTTAATAATTGAAATGAGAGTTTATATCAAGTAACCATGTTTGGATATAAACATAGTATGTTTTCACATTTGTGTAAAAGTCCAAATACCGGGAACCTAAAGTATGCGTACCCGTACGCGTATTGGCGGTCGTTGGAAATCCGGGTAAGTATGCGTACCCGTTTGCATACTTAAGGAGGTTACTTTCTAAAATTGGTTTGTTCATGAACTAAAACATTTAAATAATAAGGAATTAAATCTTTGAAAACCATGGATATAATGTTCATGAATTGATTCGAGTGAATCAAAATCGATTTTGCTTCGATTGTGTCTTGTATACTTCTATGAGATCTAAGCAATTGAACAACTCTCTAACTAGTTCATTTGAGTCATTTGAACTAGTTATGGTAAAGATGAATAAGGTTGATATGAAAGTGCTCATATGGCTAACCATTGGTTAACTATTTTTGAACCGACTAAGTGTACATGTTTAGGTACGATTACTCAAACCTAAATGAAGGTACATTTCATTTGTGTTTAACAAGCGAAGTTCAGTCTAACGGTTGAAAGATATTAGCTTGAATCTAATCAGGTTTTTATCTAACGGTGAATATTGAATGCTTTGTTACCAAGGTAACTTAGAATGCAAACCCTGATTTGAAATATATATAAAGGAGAACTCTAGAAACTTGGAAACCTGATCCCCACACCTCCTGTGTGCTACTAGTTATAAGCTAGAGTCGATTTTCCTTTAACCTTAGGTTTTTCACGAAACCCTGTAGGTTAACGACTTAAAGACTTCATTGGGATTGTGAAGCCAGACACAACTATTTTCTCTGTAGTTGCGTGATATGATCTTGATGTTTTCTATCGTGATCGAGTATAATTGTAAGATTGGCTTGAGATTTATATCTCCGATAGGAAAGATTTAAAAGTAGTCACAAACACCTTCGTCTCATTGTTTGTGATTCCACAATATCTTGTTTCGTTAATCGATTAAGATTATTATGAGGTGATTGATAATACTAGGCTGTTCTTCGAGAATATAAGTCCGGGTTATCAATTGGTTCATGTTCACCTTGATTTATCAAAAGATAGAACAAAACTCGTAGGTATTTTTGTGGGAGACAAATTTATCTATTCCAATAGAATTTTTTGTGTGAGACAGATTTGTTTATCAAGTCTTCGACTTTGGTTCGTATCAACTCTTGGTTGTGAGTGAGATCATCTAAGGGAATCAAGTGCGTAGTATCATGCTGGGATTAGATACGTAAGGAGCGCAACTATACCTTGAATCAGTGTGATATTTATTAGGGTTCAACTACAGTCCAGACCGAAATTAGCTTTGTAGTAGGCTAGTGTATGTAGCGGCTTAATACAGTGTGGTGTTCAAATATGGACTAGGTCCTGGTTTTTTTTTTCATTTGCAGTTTCCTCGTTAACAAAACTTCTGGTGTTTGTGTTATTTCTTTTCCGCATTGTATTTTGTTATATAATTGAAATATCACCGGTTGTGCGTTGAATCGATCAATTATTAAATCTAACCTTTGGTTGTTGATTGAAATTGATCGATCCTTGAACATTGGTATTTGGTACCGTTCAAGTTATTCTCTTGTATTCAATAAGGCTCGTAAATTCCTATTTGTTTGATTGCGGATTGAATCAAGAAATTGAGATATAACTCTTTGATATACTTTTTTATTAAGATTGAGTCTGACTGTCTAGTTGATTCTCTTGAAAGTATATTGGAGTTAGTCTATATAGATTGCTAATCCAAATACTGGGTGTGGTTGTTGTACCTTCGCTTTTTCAGGAACAATTCACGAACCATTGCGAACTGAATTTTGAAGTTGGTATTATAGGCTAGCAGTTATAGAACCCAGTTCGTGAACCGTGGTCAGCTGAGTTCGGTAGTCTTGTATGTTTGGAGAACCAGGTTTACAAACCGTTGTACCCTGACTCATGAAAAATCCTAACGGTTCACAAACTGTTGTACCAACCGTCCTAGTAGATTTTAGTAGATGCTCAAAGATTTATTTGTAAAATATATTTAGCATTGCTAGAACTCTCTCAAACACTTCTAAGAATTCATTGATCACTAAAACACTTATGTCTGCGCATCATGATTAATATTTAGGTGTTTAAATGAACATCAAATTGCTTTTCGTTCTTTGGCATACTTGCCAAACCCGAACGGTCATTATACATTGTTCCAGAACCGGTTCCTTGTGTATAATGTTCTTCTATTATATTTTCAAGAACTAAAAGTATTTGCTTGATTGTCAGGTTATCTTAGATTTAATTCTAAGCAACCCATGGACTTTGAAAACAATGAATAAATATGCTCTTTCAACTTGGAAATTTAGTCCCTGATACTTTGTGTCCTAGTTGATTCTAGAGGCATCCTCTATTGACCTAGGTGTCCTATGAGAAATATAAT
Source organism: Papaver bracteatum (assembly GCA_023529315.1). Classification (NCBI taxonomy): domain Eukaryota; kingdom Viridiplantae; phylum Streptophyta; class Magnoliopsida; order Ranunculales; family Papaveraceae; genus Papaver; species Papaver bracteatum. The sequence goes on from JAJJWX010000604.1 coordinate 73,908, forward strand.
TATTCGTACGAATAAAAGAATTCGCATTGGGTATCCGTAAAGCCAAGTACAACTATCTTTAACTTGATAGTTCGTGAATCTTGATATTAATTTTCTGTTATTGAGGTTTTCGTAATCTCTTAATCGCAAAGTTATTTTCGTCTAAGACTTTGTGATTCCTCAAGATAGATATATGAAAACTACTCTTAATTGATATTTTGAAGATTGTTGTTCGAGAGGTGGTTAATAATATAGGTTGCTCTTTAGGAGTCGTAAGTTACATATTTGTGAGGCTTGCTAGCTTTGTCTATTAAAAATAGATTTCCTTACCTTGATCTTTAATCTAAATGGAAATCAAATAGGCTTATTTGTTTAAGGAAGATTGGTATCAAAAGTCTTCACTTAGGTTGAAGAAACTCTTAGGCTGTAAAGGATGTCAGCTAAGGGAATCAATTGCGTAGAGTCAAGAGATCGCGACTGTAACTGAATTGCTTGGAGGGTGGATTCAGTCTCAGTTACATTCCAGTCTGATGTCTGATAGTAGGCTAGTGTCTTTAGAGGCTTAATATAGTTTGGTGTTCAAATCTGAACGAGGTCCCAGTTTTTTATTTATTTATTGCGGTTTCCTCGTTAACAAAACTTCTGGTGTCTTGTGTTTTTCCTTTTACGCATTATATTATTTATCTTAATAATTATTTTTACGCAAGTTCTATGTATTCAATCTTAGTAGATACGTTCCTCTAATTGTGATCAATTACCAAATTCTTTTCTTATATAATTTGTATCTTGAAAGATAGATAATAAGTTTAATTACTTGGTAGAATTCCGATTGGATTATCTGGATACGACTACATTTGATCTTGGATATTGATTTTTGAGATCGTCCAAGTACTCTTCTTAACAATCAGGTTCATGGACTCTTTTCAATACACATATTGATTGATAAGAGGTTATAAATATAGACTATATATATATATATCAAGGATCATTCAGTTGGTCTACTTGCAATTGTATTAGGTTTTGTCCATACAGGTTGCCGAACGAAAAAGTTGGTAGTTTACTTGGTACCCTTACATTTTCAATAACTCTTGCACATGGGGTTATTCATTGTATAAAGAGGTAGAAGGGAAAAAACTAGTTAGAAATTAAATATGGAAATGTCAAACGCACTGACAGAGTTGAATGCAGATTCTTAGAGAATTTGGATCATAAGTGTCTAAAACACCTTAGTTATAATATATTGTTTACGATTTCTTTGATATTTTTCTTGTGATTTATGTATTTTACATGTCTTTTTGAATTTTTAGGTACTTTAGAGTCATATAAAGCGACAGATGAAAAAAATATCCAAGTGGAGCGAAAAGGGAAAAAAATGTCATTTGATGGAAAAGTGATATTAGGAGCTCATCCGAGGATAAGGGGCAGCCATCTGAAGCCTAGAGAAGATTGCTAAAGGCAGACATGTTATTTTCTCAGGGACACTACAGTTACAAGATTCAAAATTTGGCTTCCACTTTCAGACAACTCTTGTCCAAGTGATGGGCGCCTATAAACGTCACAGCCTTATTAACCTGAACCCTAAAATCAAGAAATTAAAATCAATTTATCAACCAGTTTTTCCCACTTTTCTTCTTTTTCTATTATTGGTTCGATTAATGGGTTTTTAGCATGAAATTGAGAATGAGAAGAAGAGATTGATGCTGATAAGAATAAAAAAGAATGAGAAAACAAATAACAATTTGTGGTATGAGCTTATGATTTGGGATTATTTGTTTCGCTATAAATTGAACAACAACAAAAGAGGACATGAATCTGTAGGAGATTGAAACAGTGGGGTTCTGGGATGCATTTTTATTGATGAAACTTTTATTGAAGTTGATTGAGTTTTGGTTTAAAAGTGAAAGCAACTGGAAGAAATCAATGGTTTGACGTAATTTGATAATGAACGAAGATTAAAATGTTTTTGATGGTGGGTTTGTAGTGAAGCTATGTTTGGAGATGAAAATGAGTTGTTGCTGCTGATGTTGGTGATAAAACATGGAATGAGGAAATGTGATAGAGAAGAAGTAGAAGATATGAGGGTGTTATTTTAAGAAGAACAAGAAGAAACTTAAATGGTTGTTACTGATGGTGTGATAAGGGTACTAGTTTGAGATAGGTTTGTTCAAAAAAATTCAGAAGATAGATAAGATTCTTCTGAGACATGGGTTGCTTTTGATAGAAGAATTGAACAAAATTTATACCAATCTGTTTTGCAATGAATGACAGAATGGGATTATGAGCAATGAATGTTGAATTGCAGAAGAGAAGGAGTTGTGTTTGAATTTTGGAATCAACTAGAAAAGAAATTCAAGTTTGAAAAATATAGGATACCAAGTACACTACCAACTTTTTTGTTTGGCAACATGTATGGAGAAAACCTAATACAATTGCAAGTAGATCTAAATTAAAGATACTTGAACAATATGTATATAAAGTTTTTATTATCATTTTCACAATCAATATGTCTAGACATCAAAGTCCGTGAACATGATTGTGTAAAAGATTTCTTGGACGATCAAGTTATGCAAGGGCCTTCATCAGAATAAATTATAACAGATACATTAGTCATAGTATTATCTCATAACTCTTATTCTCGTGTAAGAGCTTTATCAACCACTTCTACTTTAATTAAGAGAGACTTGTTCTCTACCAACTTCATGGAATTTCGAACATTCATTCCGTGACCTAGGAGAAGTATCTTGGCACTTTTACTGCCTTCCAAGCTTCAAAAATCCTAACCATATGGGTATTGTCCAATCTGTGTGGATGATAGAATATTTACTTGGTTTCATAAACTTTTTCCTAGGCTGCTAGATCTACCCTGGTTAAACACATTGGGCAAGCTGAGGAATTTTCTTATCCCAAAGTATCTTTATAGGAAAATGGATTCTCATCTCTATAAGTTTTACTGAAACAATATCAGATTTTTTCTCAAAGACATTGAATCTCGTCAATGAGATGAAGGCTAATGGTGATACTATAGAATATTCGGCAGTTTTTGAAAAGATTTTAAAAAGCTTACCTGAGAAGTTTGAAGCAAAAGTAAATGATATAAAGGAGTGTAACACTGATGCAACTATGACTCTTAGTGAGTTATTAGGTTCCTTACAGGCTTATGAGCAGAGATTACTTAAAAAAATGGTTGCTACAAAAACAATATAAGAAGCACTACAAAGCCAAGTCAGATGGACTAACAACCAAGGAAATTCTAGTTCTGGAGGAAAAACTAATAATGGAGTTTATCAGGGAAGATACAATGCTAGAGGAAGATCAAATAATGGAGGATATCAAGGAAGAAAACCAGTAGATAAAGAAAAAGTTCAATGTTACAACTATGGAGATTTTGGACGTTTTTCTTTTGATTGTCCAAAGCCTAGAAAGACAATAGAGAATAATTACAAAGCCAACTTCAAAGTTAATATTGCAGAAAGTCAAGAGGAAAAAGAAGAAGAACAGAAAGCTGAAAATATGCTACTAGCATGTCATACAGCAGAAGAACAACCACAACTTAAGTGGTATTTAGATACATGTTGCAGCAACTATATGTGTGGCAGAATAGACTTATTTGATAGTTTAGACTAGTACAACCATTGCCACGGTAGGAGGGCCGGCCGAAGAAGAATTTGAAGATGGTGTTTGTCTGCGACTACTTTTTCCTTGTTTCAGAAAAGGTTATACTTTTGCTTAGTTTCAGAAAAAGTGATACTTTTGCTCCGTTTCAGTAAAGTGATACTTTCAACCCGTTACAGAAAAAGTGATACTTTCGACCCATTTTAAAAACGGAGCAAAGGTATCACTTTTCCTAAAACGGAGTGAAAGTGTCACTTCCTGAAACGGAATGTGAATATATCACTTTTCCAGAAACGGAAAATTAGTCGATCCATAAACCAAAATATGGTTGCATGATGTGTTATGCATCCTTTATGGTGGTGTTGATGGTGGTCTTTAGTTTAGGGTTAAAATCATAAAACGCTAAACCCTAGCAGACATTTAAAACAAGCATTTACTAGGCGCATCAATAAAAGCTATTAATATTTCCCTAATAATTACCAGGGTATATTTTTTCAAATTAGGGTTACGAAAAACAAACCCTAATCCCCCCCCCCCACGTGCCAATGGCAAATCATGCCAGCCACGTCTAGCCCAAGATAGCCACGCCATGCCAATCGCACCATACCATGTCCCTAGCTATGCTAGCCGTATCTCGTGTGCCAATGGCAAATCATGCCAGCCACACCCTACCGCGCCAAAGCATGCCAACCATGCTAGCCTCACCCTGCGTGCCAATGGAAAATCATGTCAGCCACGCCTAGCCCAAGCTAGCCTCGCCATGCCAATCGCACCGTGCCATGGCCCTAGCTATGCTAGCCGCATCTCGTGTGCCAATGGCAAATCATGCCATCCACACCCTACCGCGCCAAAGCATGCCAACCATGCTAGCCGCACCCCGCGTGCCAATGGCGAATCATGCCAGCTACGCCTAGCCAAAGCTAGCCTTGCCATGCCATGGCCCTAGCTATGATAGCCTCATCTCGTATGCCAATGGAAAATCATGCCAGCCACACCCTACCGCGCCAAAGCATGCCAACCATGCTAGCCGCACCCCACGAGCCAATGGAAAATCATGCCAGCCACGCCTAGCCCAAGCTAGCCGCGCCATGCCAATCACACCGTGCCATGGCCTTAGCTATGCTATCCGCACCCCGCGTGCCAATGAAAAATCATGCCAGCCACGCCTAGCCCAAGATATCCGCGACATGCCAATCGCACCATGCCATGGCCCTAGCCATGCTAGCCACGTCTTGTGTGCCAATGGAAAATCATGCCAGCCACACCTAGCCTGAGCTAACGCGCCATGCCTTGGCCCTAGCCACGCCATGCACCCATGGAAAACCTTTGGCCCCATATGACAAACCACACCAAAGCATGCCATGCTACGCCAAGGAATGCCATGATAGCCTAGCCATGCCGCCGTCCCTCATGAAATCTTCCTGAGTTTTTCTTTCATGCTGTTTTTCCCTCACGAACGAGTTCAAAACCTAAATCTCCTCGCGTAAGAATATAGGAAACTATTTTCCGGTTGATTTGAGGGGCGCACCATCAAAATCCGAGTCCGTACTAGAATTATGTAGCATTTCTAGTGAAGGGAACCAATTAGGGTTTCTAAACCAAATTGAAGCCAGGCACCCATCAACGGTTGCCCTTCAATCCCAGGAGCAAATCCTGGCCATATAAAGTCTCCTCATGACTTTTTCCCTAGCTTGGTCACGTACCTAGCCAAGCTAGCCGCGCCACCATACTGGCCTTCCCCATGCGGCTACCAAATTGAAGCCAGGCACCCATCCACGGTTTCCCTTCAATCCCAGGAGCAAATCCTGGCCGTAAAAAGTCTCATCATGACTTTATCCCTAGCTTGGTCAGGTACCTAGACAAGCTAGCCGCGCCATGCCTCGCCATGGCCCCTCATGCCGCGCCACCATACTTGCCTTCCCCATGCAGCTACCAAATTGAATCCAGGCGCACATCAACGGTTGCCCTTCAATCCCAAGAGCAAATCCTGGCCGTCTAAAAGTCCCCTCACGACCTTAGACCCGAAACCATATCTTGGTTGTGCACCTAGTCCAGGATAGTCACGCCATGCACCCATGGAAAACCCTTGTCTCCTCACGCCAAACACACCCTAGTCGTGCCACCCTGTTGGACCTCATTGCACGGCTACAAAAACAAAGGCGTGCAACGATCAACGGTTGCCCCTCCTCTCAAGATGCAACATCTCGACCGTCGAAGGTCACCTGGCTAGCAAGTTCCCCAAGCTCGACTTGCCAAGCCACAACAACGTTTTACATGTTTTCCAAAAACATTCGAGACATCAACACAAACAGGGGGATTCTCTTTGGGTATTGGTTTGGTGGTCTACAGCGTGCGGCGTACACTATGCCCCTCATAAGGAAGTGTCATAAGGGTGAGGCGCCTAGTAAATATGGGAGTTATGTGGGAAACGTTCATGGGACATAAAGCCATGAGTTAACAAACTTTATGGATATCAATTCCATAACGTTAACAATTTCATGAAAATCAATTTCATGCGTTAGCCACTTTATGAGACATCAAATCCATGCATACGGTTACCACCTCCTCCCATTTACTCCTCACTCCTTAATGAGACCAGAGTACATTTCTACTACAACTTGTATTAATAGGTCTCACCTATTTCCATTCGACAACAAGTTCATTCGGAAAAGAGAACACATAATACTTACCTGCTAGCTCCCTTCATGAGCTCTGGTACTTTTCTGAAAACAAGTTGTAGAAACCCAATTGCTCTTCCAGAATAAACTATTCTGGTCTCACACTCTCCTTGCTTCCCTCCCCAAAACCAACCCATTCTCCTCATCTTTATGACCGAAGCAAGTCTAGAATGGCCATTTCTTGGTTTAGGCCAGACTTGTACAGATTGATCTCTCGAACCTAAAAGTGCTCAACGTGCAGGACATTTGTTTAGGGTTTAAACAAGTTTCTCACTCACCTACCGAATTTACCGAAATCGGCAGAAGCTATTTTCACCCATAAACAATTGGTGACCACTGCGGGAGGATTGATCTATCGGTTACAATGTCAATTTTTGACTGTCAATCTCGTTCTTCGACCCGGGCGTCAAGATGGTAGGTGAAGTCGACTCACTCCGACTCAGTCACTCGATGACTCGATTATTAGTCATGACACAACAAGGGATGGTCGGGGACTCCCCAAGGGTTAAAAGCAAAACGGTCCGCCCAGGGATTGATGGCTCGGTCATTAGACAAATCATTAATGATTCAGAACACTGGGGACTTCCCTCAGACATGTTTTTTGAAAAACTTGGTCCTTCGCCCGGAATGTTTATTTTCATCAGAAGACCTGAGAAACCGAGTAAGTCTTATTCTGGAAAAATACGTGGTCTGCTTTTTCAAGTTTGATAAAACCTATAACCATATTTCATCACATGTCATCTACCAACACACAGTTCCATGGCCTACTTGGGACGTGTGTATCACTTTCATTCATAGACATTTCAATTCTAAAATATTTATCCAAAAATATATAATCAAAAATTGTCAAGGTAAATTTTGTCCATCAACCCCAGAAAATCAAAAATCCGGCGTCTCTTTTGCCTTTCAGAAGAAGAAAAAAACCTAAAGGTAAGAGGTCCAGAAGATATATATACATTCAAGGAAAGTTTTCCAACAATGGCTTACTCCTCTTGGAGAAGGCCTCCTTTGTGCTCTGGAGGGTTGCCCTTTTCAATTTCAATCGCCAGCGCAATTTCTTGAATTATGCTTCCTGCTTCTTCACCGTATCCGCGGATGAACCTTCGACTGTTTTGCCCAGCAGCCTTTCAGCAGCAGAGAGACCTTCAACGAACCAAGGAATGTTGAATTTGAAGCCCATGCACATGTCACGATGGAACTTCCAGCTCGAGATTACATCCTCAAAAACCGTGTAAGTAGTCACGTTGCACATCTCATCAATCGAAGACAAGGCATCCTCCACACGCTTGACCAACGTATGTCGACTGGTGATCTTCTTAGTCGTGGCGATATGACCATAGTTCTCCCAGATCTTGGTGTATAACGTCACATATCTATCCGGCACGCTGAAGCACATGGCCTGGGAAAGGGACCAAGTATGGAGGGTCAAAGATGGCGCCTGCAACTGAACCAACAACTGGCAGGAGATCCCTAACTACAATTTCACCCCTCGAAGCGCCCTCCTCCACCTGAGTCACGGCGGCGCTATCAAGATAATGAATCTCCATGTTCAAATTGCTGGCTGGTGCAGTTTTCGCAGTAGGAAACATGTTTACGTCTTCGCTATGGTGGTCTTCCCCTTCAAGATCATCCTCAAGAGCCGTTTCCTAAAAAAAAAAAAAGTGTGATACACTCTAGATATTAGAGAAATACATCAAACTAACCCAGAAAACTATTGCCCATCATATTGCAACCAAATTACCTCATTCAATCGTTCAAAAAAAAAGGGGAGACAAGCGGAACGTTAACTGGTGAAGAAAAAAGTAAAGAGGAGTGGACATCAGGACGAATAAGAAATAGGAATAATGAAGGGGAAGAGCTAGCCTCGAAGGATGGGGCCTGGCTCCCCTTGGTCAAGGCCATCTTCAAGCACTTTCCCCGGCAATCTTTCGGGCAACAAAGATCCCATTCAGCGGCATTAGCAACAACAACTTCATTGTCCCATCCCGACGTAAGCGCAACAGTAAAAGTGTCCGCTTCGGTGACCGGTCCAGCATACGTCACCATGACCCCTCCAGTAGCACCAACGACACCTCCGGCATCAACTTCAGAGGAAAATTCGTTTCCGACAGATGCTCCTTCGAAAGTTTTCTCATTGACCCTCCGGAGAATTTTTTTCGATTCACTCGCATCAAGACCAAAGACCATGGTGCTCTCCTCCAAAAGCTTCACACGTTCAATCTTCCGTTGCTTCGACCTAGGAGCAGTTCGAATCGCCCTACAATTGGACCGAGGAAAGTCTTTGCCGCATCGGTACTTCTCAGCATGCCAAGGTTCCTCCTTACTTTCCCGTCCCTCCTCCATGCTCACCGAAACCAAGAAAGTATGAACACGCACATGCACTTCATGAAGATAGATAGAAGGAAGGTTCTATATGACCTCACCAACCTAACGTAACAGGGATTCAATTCTATCCAGTGCCTCCTCATGAGAAGAGGACCCAATTCTGAAAATCTTCTCTGAAGAATTGAAGGCAGGGCTGTCCCTGGAGGATCCCATCACACACTACAAAGAATGGGTAGAATGATCAAGTTCCATCATATCTATGCACGCATAAGAAATAGTATAAAAGAAAGAAGAAGAAGGAAACATGAGGCGATACCTGTAAAGAGGACGAACGAGGACAAACTACCATAATGAAGAGCTCAAGATCATCTTTTATGCACGGAAAGATGACGTAATCCCAAAAGGGAAAGTTTTTGTACCGGCCGTAAGTTAAGGCATGATATCAGATCCCAATTAAACCCCATGCCTACCTATGGGGAATAATTATGGTTGGAGAGAAAGTGTGAGATAACGTGCTCGAGGCACACTGGAGTGTGTTTTCCCCTCCCACCACCAACGCCAAACTTCGGAAACAAAACCGGTAGCATCACAAAAAAAAAGTATAAGAGAAGTATTGGAAGACGTACTCAAGGTTCGCTTGTCCGCTCTGCTTTACCGTGGCCGCATGGATAAGAAGAATAAGTGGGCGTGAAGCAGAAGAGAGTCAGGCCCTCCTTTTATGTGCATGGTACGTGGGAAATTGAACAAAGATATGATTTCCTATTATGAGCCAAGAAAGGAAAAGAGGAAACCGACCCCACAAAGATCAATCCCCATGCTAAAGTCGTACCATGCCAGACCACACTTCACCTTGCCACGACCCTGGCCCTCACTTTATCACCATGACTCCACCGCGCCTAGATGCCCCTGGCGTGTTCCACCAAGCCATTTCCCTAATGTTGCAGCCTCCCCACGCCTATCCGTCCCCTGCATGCTCCACCACACCATTGCCGTGGCCAAGACCACGCCTCCTCTCGGACCTTTCAAATCTACCCACCTGCTCCGCCTTCCGAGATCGCACCCCCTTTGCCGTGGCCAACAACATGGAACAACAAAACTCGCTCTACCACTTAAAAGGTTAGTTAGACTCTCCTGGACATCTTTGCAATGATTTACGTTGTCTGTCACCATCATATGCTTACCCCGCAACAAGGCACATGTTCCGAGGTAAGCAGGAGACTTAATGTTGATGGTGGTCTTTAGTTTAGGGTTAAAATCATAAAACGCTAAACCCTAGCAGACATTTAAAACAAGCATTTACTAAGTGCGTCAATAAAAGCTATTAATATGTCCCTAATAATTACCAGGGTATATTTTTTCAAATTAGGGTTACGACAAACCAAACCCTAATTCCCCCCATGTGCCAATGGAAAATCATGCCAGCCACGTCTAGCCCAAGCTAGCCGCTCCATGCCAATCGCACCGTGCCATGGCCATAGCTATGCTAGCCGCATCTCGTGTGCCAATGGAAAATCATGCCATCCACACCCTACCACGCCAAAGCATGCCAACCATGCTAGCCGCACCCCACGAGCCAATGGAAAATCATGCCAGCCACGCCTAGCCCAAGCTAGCCGCGCCATGCAAATCACACCGTGCCATAGCCCTAGCTATGCTAGCCGTACCCCGCGTGCCAATGAAAAATCATGCCAGCCACGCCTAGCCCAAGCTATCCGCGCCATGCCAATCACACCATGCCATGGCCCTATCCATGTAAGCCACATCTCGTGTGCCAATGGAAAATCATGCCAGCCACACCTAGCCTGAGCTAGTCGCGCTATGCCTTGGCCTTAGCCACGCCATGCACCCATGGAAAACCTTTGGCCCCATATGCCAAACTACACCAAATCATGCCATGCTACGCTAAGGCATTCCATGATAGCCTGGCCATGCCGTCATCCCTCATGAAATCTTCCTGAGTTTTGCTTTCAGGCTGTTTTTCCCTCCCGAACGAGTTCAAAACCTAAATATCCCCGCGTAAAGGAGATATGAAATTATTTTCCGGTTGATTTGAGGGGCGAACCATCATTTCCCGAGTCCGTACTATAATTATGTAGCGATTCTAGTGAAGGGAACCAATTAGGGTTTCTAAACCAAATTGAAGCCAGACGCCCATCAACGGTTGCCTTTCAATCCCATGAGCAAATCCTGGTCGTATAAGGTCTCCTCATGACTTTAGCCCTAGCTTGGTCACGTACCTAGCCAAGATAGCCGCGCCATACATCGCCATGGCCCCTCATGCCGCGCCACCATACTGGCCTTCCCCATGCGAGGCTGTTTTCCCTCCCGAACGAGTTCAAAACCTAAATATCCGTAAAGGAGATGCCCGGTTGATTTCCATCGGTTGCCCTTCAAGTGAAGGGAACCAATTAGGGTTTCTAAAGAGAAAATCCTTTCAATCCCATGAGCAAAGTCTAAGGTCTCCTCATGACTTTAGCCCTAGCTTGGTCACGTACCTAGCCAAGATAGCCGCGCCATACATCGCCATGGTGCCGCGCCACGCCTTCCCCCTAGGTGCCCATCCACGGTTGCCCTTCAATCCTAAGAGAAAATCCTGGCCGTAAAAAGTCTCCTCATGACTTTAGCCCTAGCTTGGTCACGTACCTAGCCAAGCTAGCCGTGCCATGCCTCGTCATGGCCCCTCATGCCGCGCCACCATACTGGCCTTCCCCATGCGGCTACCAAATTGAAGCCATGCGCCCATCAACGGTTGCCCTTCAGTCCCAGGAGCAAATCATGGCCGTCTAAAAGTCCCCTCACGACCTTAGACCCGAAACCATAGCTTGGTCGCGCACCTAGTCCAGGCTAGTCACGCCATGCGCCCATGGAAAACCCTTGGCTCCTTATGCCAAACACTCCCTAGCCGTGCCACCCTGTTGGACCTCACTACGCGGATACAAAAACAAAGGCGTGCAACGATCAACGGTTTCCCCTCCTCTCAAGATGCAACATCTCGACCGTCGAAGGTCACCTGTCTAGCAAGTTCCCCAAGCTCGACTTGCCAAGCCACAACAACGTTTTACATGTTTTCCAAAAACATTCGAGACATCAACACAAACAGGGGGATTCTCTTTGGGTATTGTTTTGGTGGGCTACATCGTGCGGCGTACACTACGCCCCACATAAGGAAGTGTTATAAGGGTAAGGCGCCTAGTAAATATGGGAGTTATGTGGGAAACATTCATGGGACATAAAGCCGTGAGTTAACAAACTTTATGGACATCAATTCCATAACGTTAACAGTTTCATGAAAATCAATTTCATGCATTAGCCACTTTATGAGACATCAAATCCATGCATACGGTTACCACCTCCTCCCATTTACTCCTCACTCCTTAATGAGACCAGAGTACGTTTGTACTACTACTTGTATAAATAGGTCTCACCTATTTCCATTCGACAACAAGTTCATTCGGACAAGAGAACACTCAGAATACTTACCTGCTAGCTCCCCTCATGAGCTCTGGTACTTTTCTGAAAACAAGTTGTAGAAACCCAATTGCTCTTCCAGAATAAACTATTCTGGTCTCACACTCTCCTTGCTTCCCTCCCCAAAACCAACCCATTCTCCTCCTCTTTGTGACCGAAGCAAGTCTGGAACATACATTTCTTGGTTTAGGCCGGACTTGTACAGATTGATCTCTCGAACCTAAAAGTGCTCAAGGTGCAGCACATTTGTTTAGGGTTTAAACCAGTTTCTCACTCACCTACCGAATTTACCGAAATCGGAAGAAGCTATTTTCACCCATAAACAGGTGGTTTGCATAATGGCTATGCATTCAATTTTCGAAAATTGTGCCTAAAGTGGAAATATCACTTTTCTTAAAACGGAGGGAGTATATGTTTTTTGAAGCATGTAGCATACGTTTTATTATTTGCAACAGAGAATTAGTTGATGTATAAACCAAAATATGGATGCATAATGTGTTATGCATCCTTTGTGGTGGTTTTCATAATGGTTATGCATTTAATTTTCAAAAAATGTGCCTAAAAGAATTAACACCTCCGAATTTTTCGTAAAAATTCTAAATTTGATATTGTTGTTTGTACTCGTTCCGTAGGTTTTTTTATAATCTTTCCAACGATATAAAATTTGTAAAATTCTAAGGCACGGATTTTTAGATATGTTATATTAAAGTTTATATTCCAATTATACCCCTAAAAAATAGGATACATAAGGAATTATAATAATTAGACTAAAAGGAAGGGACAATTTTGTCTAGTGAAAAAGTAACCATGGATACATAAATTTCCAATCTTTTTATCAAATTGAACATTTGTGTTACTCTTCATTTTACAAAAAAGTGGCCATAAAAGGGACTCCCTCCCTTCGGGCCCTCCGGTCGGTCGGCCCAATGAATCTGTAAGGTCTACAGTGAAGTTTGGTAATAGTTCTACAATTCCAGTTATGGGAAAAGGAATAATAGGATTTGTTCTTAAGAATGGTTCAAAGACACATATCATGGATGTGTTTTATGTTCCAGGTTTACATCAAAACTTACTGAGTATGGGTCAGATATCTAAAAGAGGATACTCTATGAATATTTACAATGATTTGTGCTTCATCAGAGATAGAAGAAGAAGGTTGATAGCTAAAGTACAAATGATAAAGAATTGATTGTTTCCATTAAATATTCAACATAAAAGAGAAAGTTGTTACAATACTCATGTACATACTGATTCTTGGTTGTGGCATAAGAGAATGGGGCATGTGAACTTTAAAAGTTTACAAACTTTGGAAAAGAAGGAGATGGCGTCAGGGTTACCTTTCATTGAACTTCCAGAACAAAGATGTGAGAATTGTATCTTTGGAAAGCAGCATAGAGATCCATTCCCAGTTAACAAAGCCAGAAGAGCAGAATAACAGTTGGAGATCATTCATAGTGACTTGTGTGGTCTTATAGAAGTTATATCACATGGAGGTAATAATTATTTCATAACTTTCATTGATGATTATAGTAGGAAAGCATGGGTATATTTACTTAAACAAAAGAGTGATATTTTTCATGCTTTTAGAAGTTTCAAAGCATATGCTGAAAAATAGATTGGTAAGAGCATCAAGATATTGAGAACTGGTAGAGGAACTGAGTACAATGTTGTTGATAATTTCATGGAAGAACATGGCATTCTACATCAGTTAACAGCTAAATATACACCACAACAGAATGGAGTTGCTGAAAGAAAGAATAGAACAATAATGGAGATGGCAAGAATAATTAGAAGAACCAAATATTTACCAAAGAGTTTCTGGGGATATGCAGTTGACACAGCGATATACTTACTTAACAGATGTCCTACAAACAGTTTGAATAATATAAAACCAGAAGAAGCTTGGAGATGTGTAAGACCAAGTGTCAGACATCTGAGAGTTTTTGGGTGTATTGCATATGTACATGTACCTAAATAACTTAGGAAGAAGTTGGATGATAAGAGTGAGAAATATATTCTTGTTGGTTACAGTTCAGTAACCAAAGGGTACAAGTTATTTAATCCAGAGACTGGAAAGATTATCATAAGTAGAGATGTGATATTTGATAAAGATTCACAATGGAATTAGAGTAATGGATCAATAAACAATGTTGATCCAAATTCTGGGTCAACAAGGAATATTGATCCACATACTAGATCAACAAGCAATGTTGATCCACCTATTGCTGTCAGAATAATTCCAATTGTTGTTGAAGAAGAAGTGCAAGCTCAAGATAATGTTGAAGAACAGAATGAAGAAGCAAGAAAATAAGCAGTGTCACAACAAGATACTACAAGACTAAGAAGAAAATATGTCATACCTGCTAGGTTGAATGCTTATGTTTTAACAAGAGATGATGAAGATGATGATGATATGGTGAATTTTGCATTCTTTGGAGACTGTGATCCTGTAGCTTATGAAGATGCATCTAAAGAACAAGGTTGGATTCAAGCCATGAATGAAGAATCGAAGTCAATTGAGAAGAATGACACATGGGAATTGACAAAACTTCCACCAGGAAATAAACCCATTTGTTTTAAGTGGGTTTATAAAACAAAATACAAGTCAAATGGTAAAATAGATAGTCTGAAAGCAAGGTTAGTTGCTAAGGGATATAAACAAATACAAGGAGTAGACTACTCAGAAGTATTTGCACCAGTTGCAAGACTTGACACAGTAAGAATGATAATTGCTCTAGCTGCACAAAAGCATTGGAAGATTTTTCAGATGGATGTTAAGTCAACATTCTTGAATGGAGTTTTAGAAGAAGAAGTTTATGTTGAACAACCAGAAGGTTACATTATATAGGGGAAGGAGAATGACGTTTACAAGCTAAACAAAGCCTTGTATGGTTTGAAACAATCACCAAGAGCTTGGTATACAAGAATAGATTCTTATTTCATTAAGAAAGGATTCACAAGATGTCCACATGAGCATACTATATATTTGAAAGCTGATGATTTTGGAAATCATATTATAGTATGTTTATATGTGGATGATCTCATATTTACTGGTAATAGTTCTGAGATGATCAACGAATTCAGGGAGGATATGGTGAAGGAGTTTGAGATGACAGATCTTGGTTTGATATCATATTTTCTTGGTATTGAAGTACAACAAACTGAAAGAGGATTTTTTATTAACCAACAAAGGTATGCTGAAGGAATTTTGAAGAGTTTCAAGATGGAAAATTATAATCCAATTTTAATACCAGTAGAAGAGAGATTGAAATTGACAAAAGATGGATCATGAGAACTTGTGAAATCAACATACTTTAAAAGTCTTGTTGGATGTTTAAGATATTTAACTGCTACAAGACCTGATATCATGTATGTAGTTGGGTTGGTCAGTAGGTTTATGGAACCTCCTAGACAATCACATTTACAAGCTGCAAAACGTATTCTAAAGTATGTAAAAGGAACAACAAGCATGGGAATCTTCTATACTGTTTCAGAAGATCCAAAGTTGGTTGGTTTCACTGATAGTGATTGGGCTGGAGATACAGGAGGAAGAAAAAGTACATCAGGTTATGGTTTTCAGTTGGGACCTGGTTTTTTCTCTTGGTCATCTAAGAAGCAACAAGTTGTTGCATTATCTACAACAGAAGCTAAATATATAGCAGCTAGCAATTGTGCTACACAAGTTGTATGGTTAAGAATGATGCTGAAGTCTTTGTTTCAAGAACAGAAGACACCAACAACAATAGTTTGTGATAACAAATCTACAATTTCACTAAATAAGAATCCTTTGTTTCATGGAAGGAGTAAGTATATTGATATTAAGTATCATTACATTAGAGAGCTTGTAAGTAACAATGAGATAACTGTGGAGTTTTGTGAAAGTCAAGAGCAAGTGGCTGATATTTTCACCAAGTCTTTGAAGTCTAATACTTTCATTTACTTGCATGGAAAATTGGGAATGAGTAACAAAGAGTATCTTAGTTTAAGGGAGGACGTTGAAGAATAAACCAAGATACTATGAGGAAGATAGACGGGATCAACAGTGTGTGTTGATACAGTATGAAGAAAGTGATATGGATAAACTACGAGAGTTGACATAGTATGGTTGGATCAACAGGGACAATTGACATAATATGAATGGATCAACAAGTAATGTTGATACGTGATACGGTTTTTAGAAGTAAACTTGGGTTGTAAGTTTTACTGGTGTTAGAGTTTGTTTACGAGAGAATTCTCTAGAAGTTTCTTTGTTAGAGTGTGATTATGTTAGGAAATTCTTTATTGCTTGAGAATCAAGTTTGTTAAACCTATAAATAGGTTGTTGAGCCATGAGTCGAGATACATCAATTAAGAGAAGTTTTGTTTGAGTTTAGTTCTGTGTGTTTTCATTAAGTCTTTGATATCATATTTTCTACAAGTTTATACCTCCAATCTGGATTAGGCCGATTGTTGAGGAGGATCATTAGTCTTTTTGAAGACGGTCGTTTATTTATTTATTTTAAAAGGAAAAATATTACAACAAAAATTTAAAAAGAAAAAAATTACAATAATGTAATAGGCTAACACGACAACCTGTTTAACTAATGTAGTAGTATACTGTTGAAGCTTAACTTGTTAGACATATGACTAGTTTCAACTAATGTAATAATATTCAATGTAGTACGCTGTTCAAGCTTAACTTGGTAGGCTTCCGATTAGTTTGTGTAATAACGTTTAACTTGGTAGGCTTAGGCCTATTCCTATGGGTATGCCAAACTCATGTATTTGGCATATATGCTCCAACCATAGGTTTGCCAAACTGCCAAACTCATATGCCAATATGTTATTTCTGGCATATTGGCATACACGACAGAGTTTCCAGCGAGCGATAGAGTCTTGGTCGCTCGATGGTCAAAAAATCACTCGTTAGTCTTCAACACGCCAGCGACAGTCAAGTTATCGCTCGCTAGTATGATAATCGCTCATCAGATCTTCATCTAACAGCTACAATTTCTCCCCTCTATAAATACCTGATTTCAAACTCATTTCAACTCACCCCAGAAATTCTAAATCTCTCTAGAATTTCTTAATTTCTCAATCTTTTTCAAATCTAAAACTATCATTGCTCCGCTACAATTATATTTTCTTGTAAAATGGATTCACAATCACAAACTCAAGGCAAAGGTAAGAAGAACCGAGTCCGTGGTGCAAAATACATCATGATAGAAGATGAATGTATTTGTCGTAATTATGTTTTTTTTTACCCAAGATTATATCGATGGTGCACAACAACATGGTAACACCATGTGGGATAATATATTTCTAAAATATGAAGAACAAACCATGAATATCAATGGTCGTGATGCAAAAGGATTGTCAGAACACTTCATTGTAATCAATCGGGAAGTAGCCACTTATGTTGCATTGATAATGCAAGCCAAGAGAAAAGGAAAGGACAGTGGTCAGACTGATGTTGATTTTGAAAGAGAGGTTCGTACAGATTGGCAACGAAAACATGGTAAACAGTTTGCTTTCGAAAGTTGTTATCATATTTTGAAGTGTTTGAGCAAATATAATCCCTATCAATTAGCAAATAATAAAATAGTACCTGAAAAGTCACCATATAATTCTTCTCCCTCAACACCAAATTCTTCACCATTTTCACAAGGTCCATCAAATTCTTCACCAGATACCCCTACAAGCTCAAATTACAACACAGTTTCAATAATTATGTTGATGGTAATAATAAGGGAAAACTTCCAGGGAGGAATCTGGCAAAACTGGCTAAAAATTAGCTCAAGAAGGAGGGAGTTTCGGAGGGTTTAACATGGCGGATTTTATGGATCATCAAAATACCGTCGCGAAGGAAAGATCCATTCAAAGAAAAATTCAAAACCGGGAGAGTAAGAAAAGTCGTCTTTCTCAAGAAAAATTCCAGTTTGACTATGACAAGCATAAAATTCTTCAAGATAACACCTCAATTATGAACGCCCGACAAAAACATCTGTGGCAAATCGAATTTGACAGGATTCAAGCACAGATTAAAAAACAAGCTGGATTTACTAATGAAGATGATGATGGTGAGGATGGAACTGATGATGAGTTTGATGAAATAATTCCTCTAGATGATTAATGTAAGTTTAATGTAGCAGTAGCAGTAGAAGTTTAAGTTTTAATCTTTTAGTTTAAATTTTAATTTGATTTGTTTATGCATTCCAATTAATATTAGTTTGAAATGAAATGCTGAAGTTTATCATGACTTTGAAATGAAATGTTGAAAAATACATAAAATCATCTTAAGCTAAAACATTAAAAATAAATAACATAAAATCATTAAACTAAAGAAAAATACATAAAATCATCTTCCATGCTCTGCCCAAAGATTCAATCTCAGATCATTTCTTAACTGGTCATACAAATTACGGTTCTGAATGTAGTTAGTCATTTGACCATAATTCCTTGCATGGAGGTCTCTTTCAGGTCGAATCTCCGGCCTTAAATCTTCATCATCATAGTTAATCCAATCCGAAACACGCCGGGTTTCCTGAATTACCATGTTATGAAGAATTATGCAAGTGAGCATATTCTTATGCATTTCACGAGGACTGAACCCACGATATGGGCCACAAATGATAGCGAACTTCCTCTTAAAAATTCCAAAAGCGCGTTCCACATCCTTCCTCAGTGCCATTTGGGCATTGTTAAAATATCGGTATGAAAGGCCCAATGCACCAGCAGGAGGCTGAAGGTAGCATTGAACCAAGGTGGACCATTTTGGGTAGATACTATCCGCAAGATAATAGCCATGAGTGTACTGATGGCCGTTGATCATGAAACAGACAGATGGAGAATTCCATACTTCAAATCTTCAAATAGAGGCGACTTGTGCAAAACATTAATATCATTTTGTGAACCCGGAAGACCAAAAAAAGCGTGCCATATCCAACAATCGTAAGAAGCAGCAGCTTCAAGGATAACTATTGGTTTTGGATAATGACCTTTATATTGACCATCCCAATAAACAAGGTATCCATGCTATAACCAATGCATACAATCGAGGCTACCTAGCATTCATGGGAATCCCCTTTCCTCATTCTCGCTTAATATTTGTCTAACATCTTCTTCGGTTGGTTTTTGTAAATTTGTTGGACCAAAATGATTAATCATTACTTCACAGAACAATGAAAGGTAAGTGTAAGAAGTTGTTTTACCCATACGAAGGTACTCATCATTCGCATCCGTTGGAGTGCCATAACCTAGAATCCTTAAAGCCGAAGTAACTTTTTGTTCGGGACTATGACCTCTAATATTCAGGCAATCAAACTGATAATTGAATTGAGGTTTCACTCGACAAAGCTCTTCAATAATATTTTTCACCAGATGACGAGGCATGCGGAATCGACCTTGAAAATCTCGATCAGAGTACACACAATTGGGAAGAAAATAATCGTGCATGAGCTTCTGATGGTAAAATTCCCTCCCTCGATACGTATATCTTCTTCATAACACTTTTTTGGGCTCTGGAACTCTTGGTATTTGACCCATATGTACAAGCATCAAAACTTCGAGGAGTTTATCATCTTCAGCTTCCTCTTCGTCAATTTCTTTCAACCTCATACGATAACTTTCTTGCTGTAACCTGAACCTATTCATAATAATATCCCTTTCTTCATTGAATCTCGACATTGTAATGAAGCTTTAAAATTGAGAATAGAGGAGAAATATCTTTAGAAGCAGGGGTGAGTTTTCTATCGAGGTAAAATGGCGTATATATAGGAACCATAGGGGAAGTAGATGTTGCAGAATAACTACTTGGCGATAACCATTGTATCGCCAGCGTTATTAATTCTAGTGAGCGATATTCATAATATCACCAACGATAAAGTCTTTATCGCTGGTGATATTATGAATATCGCTCGCTAGGGATTCGATCGCTCAGCGGTTTCGCCATAGTGGCGCAAATGGTTTAGCATGCCACCTGGCATGCCAAACACCATTTTTATGGCATGTGCATAGGAATAGGCCTTATGATTAGTTTGTGTAATAACATTTACATTTGTACCCGAAAAAAGAGAAAAAACTCTAAGGCCTATTCCTATGGGTATGCCAAACTCATGTATTTGGCATATATGCACCCACTATGGGTATGCCAAACTGCCAAACTCATATGCTATTATGTTATTTCTGGCATATTGGCATACACGACAGAGTTTCCAGCGAGCGATAGAGTATTGGTCGCTCGATGGTCAAAAAATCGCTCGTTAGTCTTCAACACGCCAGCGACAGTCAAGCTATCGCTCGCTAATATGATAATCGCTCATCAGATCTTCATCTAACGGCTATAATTTCTCCCCTCTATAAATACCTGATTTCAAACTCATTTCAACTCACCCCAGAAATTCTAAACCTCTCTAGAATTTCTTAATTTCTTAATTTTTTTCAAATCTAAAACTATCACCGCTCCTCTACAATTATATTTTCTTGTAAAATGGATTCACAATCACAAACTCAAGGCAAAGGTAAGAAGAACCGAGTCCGTGGTGCAAAACACAGCATAATTGAAGATGAATGTATTTTTCGTAATTATGTTTTCTTTACCCAAGATTGTATCGGTGGTGCAAAACAACATGGTAACACCATGTGGGATAATATATTTCTAAAATATGAAGAACAAACCATGAACATCAATGGTCGTAATGCAAAAGGATTGTCAGAACACTTCATTGTAATCAACCGAGAAGTAGACGCTTATGTTGCATTGATAATGCAAGCCAAGAGAAAAGGAAAGGACAGTGGTCAGACTGATATTGGTTTTGAAAGAGAGGTTCATATAGATTGGCAACGAAAACATGGTAAACAGTTTGCTTTCGAAAGTTGTTATCATATTTGAAGTGTTTGAGCAAATATAATCCCGATCAATTAGCAAATAATAAAATAGTACCTGAAAAGTCACCATATAATTCTTCTCCCTCAACACCAAATTCTTTACCATTTTCACAAGGTCCATCAAATTCTTCACCAGATACCCCTACAAGCTCAAATTACAACACAGTTTCAATAATTATGTTGATGGTAATAATAAGGGAAAACTTCCAGGGAGGAATCGGGAAAAAATGGCTAGAAAATTAGCTCAAGAAGGAGGGAGTTTCAGAGGGTTTAACATGGCGGAGTTTATGGATCATCAAAAGACCGTCGTGAAGGAAAGATCCATTCAAAGGAAAATTCAAAACCGGGAGAGTAAGAAAAGTCGTCTTTCTCAATAAAAATTCCAGTTTGACTATGACAAGCATAACATTCTTCAAGCTAACACCTCAATTATGAACGCCCGACAAAAACATCTGTGGCAAATCGAATTTGACAGGATTCAAGCACAGATTGAAAAGCAAGCTGGATTTACTAATGAAGATGATGATGGTGAGGATGGAACTGATGATGAGTTTGATGAAATAATTCCTCTAGATGATTAATGTACTAGTTTAATGTAGCAATAGCAATTTAAGTTTTAATCTTTTAGTTTAACTTTAATTTGATTTGTTTATGCATTCCAATTAATATTAGTTTGAAATAAAATGCTGAAGTTTATCATGACTTTAAAATGAAATGTTGAAAAATACATAAATCATCTTAAGATAATACATTAAAAATAAATATCATAAAATCATTAAACTGAAGAAAAATACATAAAATCATCTTCCATTCTCTGCCCAAAGATTCAATCTCAGATCATTTCTTAACTGGTCATACAAATTACGGTTCTGAATGTAGTTAGTCATTTGACCATAATTCCTTGCAGGGAGGCCTCTTTCAAGTCGAATCTCCGTCCTTAAATCTTCATCATCATAGTTAATCCAATCCGAAACACGCCGGGTTTCCTGAATTACCATGTTATGAAGAATTGTGCAAGTGAGCATAGTCTTATGCATTTCACGAGGACTGAACCCACGATATGGGCCACAAATGATAGCGAACTTCCTCTTAAAAATTCCAAAAGCGCGTTCCACATCCTTCCTCAGTGCCATTTGGGCATTGTTAAAATATCGGTATGAAAGGCCCAATGCACCAGCAGGAGGCTGAAGGTAGCATCGAACCAAGGTGGACCATTTTAGGTAGATACTATCCGCAAGATAATAACTATGAGTGTACTGATGGCCGTTGATCATGAAACGGACAGATGGAGAAATTCCATACTTCAAATCTTCAAATAGAGGCAACTTGTGCAAAACAATAATATCATTTTGTGAACCCGGAAGACCAAAAAAAGCGTGCCATATCCAACAATCGTAAGAAGCAGCAGCTTCAAGGATAACTGTTGGTTTTGGATAATGACCTTTATATTGACCATCCCAATAAACAGGGTATCCATGCCATACCCAATGCATACAATCGAGACTACCTAGCATTCATGGGAATCCCCTTTCCTCATTCTCGCTTAATATTTGTCTAACATCTTCTTCGGTTGGTTTTCGTAAATATGTTGGACCAAAATGATTAATCATTACTTCACAGAACAATGAAAGGTAAGTGTAAGAAGTTGTTTTACCCATACGAAGGTACTCATCATTCGCATCCGCTGGAGTGACATAACCTAGAATCCTTAAAGCCGAAGTAACTTTTTGTTCGGGACTATGACCTCTAATATTCAGGCGATCAAACTGATAATTGAATTGAGGTTTCACTCGACAAAGCTCTTCAATAATATTTTTCACCAGATGACGAGGCATGCGGAATCGACCTAGAAAATCTCGATCAAAGTACACATAATTGGGAAGAAAATAATCGTGCATGAGCTTCTGATGGTAAAATTCCCTCCCTCGATACGTATATCTTCTTCATAACACTTTTTTGGGATCTGGAACTCTTGGTATTTGACCCATATGTACAAGCATCAAAACTTCGAGGAGGTTATCATCTTCATCTTCCTCTTCGTCAATTTATTGCAACCTCATACGATAACTTTCTTGCTGTAACCTGAACCTATTCATAATAATATCCCTTTCTTCATTGGATCTCGACATTGTAATGAAGCTTAAAATTGAGAATAGAGGATAAATATCTTTAGAAGTAGGGGTGAGTTTTCTATCGAGGTAAAATGGCATATATATAGGAACCATAGGGGAAGTAGACGTTGTATAATAACTACTTGGC
>JAJJWX010000605.1:0-47035 GCA_023529315.1 Papaver bracteatum
CACCATGGACAAGTCAACCAAGACTAATCTTTTTGGAAAAATTAGTTTTGATTTATTTTCTAAACATTTTGAAAATCAAGTTAAATTGTGTCTTAATTGAGGGGGGGCTTGTGACCCCGGGTGGGGGAAATATTTTTGCTTCACTAAGGCTTGGGCTTAGTGCTCGGGCTCGTGTCTGCACCATGGACAAGTCAACCAAGACTAATCTTTTTGGAAAAATTAATTTTGATTTATTTTCTAAACATTTTGAAAATCAAGTTAAATTGTGTCTTAATTGAGGGGGGGGCTTGTGACCCGGGTGGGGGGAAATATTTTTGCTTCACTAAGGCTTGGGCTTAGTGCTCGGGCTCGTATCTGCACCATGGACAAGTCAACCAAGACTAATCTTTTGGAAAAATTAGTTTTGATTTATTTTCTAAACATTTTGAAAATCAAGTTAAATTGTGTCTTAATTGAGGGGGGCTTGTGACCCGGGTGGGGGGAAATATTTTTGCTTCACTAAGGCTTGGGCTTAGTGCTCGGGCTCGTGTCTGCACCATGGACAAGTCAACCAAGACTAATCTTTTTGGAAAAATTAGTTTTGATTTATTTTCTAAACATTTTGAAAATCAAGTTAAATTGTGTCTTAATTGAGGGGGGGGGGCTTGTGACCCGGGTGGGGGAAATATTTTTGCTTCACTAAGGCTTGGGCTTAGTGCTCGGGCTCGTGTCTGCACCATGGACAAGTCAACCAAGACTAATCTTTTTGGAAAAATTAGTTTTGATTTATTTTCTAAACATTTTGAAAATCAAGTTAAATTGTGTCTTAATTGAGGGGGGCTTGTGACCCGGGGGGGGGAAATATTTTTGCTTCACTAAGGCTTGGGCTTAGTGCTCGGGCTCGTGTCTGCACCATGGACAAGTCAACCAAGACTAATCTTTTTGGAAAAATTAGTTTTGATTTATTTTCTAAACATTTTGAAAATCAAGTTAAATTGTGTCTTAATTGAGGGGGGCTTGTGACCCGGGTGGGGGAAATATTTTTGCTTCACTAAGGCTTGGGCTTAGTGCTCGGGCTCGTGTCTGCACCATGGACAAGTCAACCAAGACTAATCTTTTTGGAAAAATTAGTTTTGATTTATTTTCTAAACATTTTGAAAATCAAGTTAAATTGTGTCTTAATTGAGGGGGGGCTTGTGACCCGGGTGGGGGAAATATTTTTGCTTCACTAAGGCTTGGGCTTAGTGCTCGGGCTCGTGTCTGCACCATGGACAAGTCAACCAAGACTAATCTTTTTGGAAAAATTAGTTTTGATTTATTTTCTAAACATTTTGAAAATCAAGTTAAATTGTGTCTTAATTGAGGAGGAGCTTGTGACCGGGTGGGGGGAAATATTTTTGCTTCACTAAGGCTTGGGCTTAGTGCTCGGGCTCGTGTCTGCACCATGGACAAGTCAACCAAGACTAATCTTTTTGGAAAAATTAGTTTTGATTTATTTTCTAAACATTTTGAAAATCAAGTTAAATTGTGTCTTAATTGAGGGGGGCTTGTGACCCGGGTGGGGGAAATATTTTTGCTTCACTAAGGCTTGGGCTTAGTGCTCGGGCTCGTGTCTGCACCATGGACAAGTCAACCAAGACTAATCTTTTTGGAAAAATTAGTTTTGATTTATTTTCTAAACATTTTGAAAATCAAGTTAAATTGTGTCTTAATTGAGGGGGGCTTGTGACCCGGTGGGGGAAATATTTTTGCTTCACTAAGGCTTGGGATTTTAGTGCTCGGGCTCGTGTATGTGCACCATGGACAAGTCAACCAAGACTATTCTTTTTGGAAAAATTAGTTTTGATTTATTTTCTAAACATTTTGAAAATCAAGTTAAATTGTGTCTTAATTGAGCCGGGTGGGGGAAATATTTTTGCTTCACTAAGGCTTGGGCTTAGTGCTGGGCTCGTGTCCGCACCATGGACAAGTCAACCAAGACTAATCTTTTTGGAAAAATTAATTTTGATTTATTTTCTAAACATTTTGAAAATCAAGTTAAATTGTGTCTTAATTGAGGGGGGCTTGTGACCCGGGTGGGGGAAATATTTTTTCTTCACTAAGGCTTGGGCTTAGTGCTCGGGCTCGTGTCTGCACCATGGACAAGTCAACCAAGACTAATCTTTTTGGAAAAATTAGTTTTGATTTATTTTCTAAACATTTTGAAAATCAAGTTAAATTGTGTCTTAATTGGGGTGGGGGGGGTTTGTGACCGGGGGGGGAAATATTTTTGCTTCACTAAGGCTTGGGCTTAGTATTTTTGCTTCAGGCTCGTGTGCTCGTGTTGCACCATGGACAAGTCAACCAAGACTAATCTTTTTGGAAAAATTAGTTTTGATTTATTTTCTAAACATTTTGAAAATCAAGTCAAATTTTGTCTTAATTGAGGGGGGCTTGTGACCCGGGTGGGGCGAAATATTTTTGCTTCACTAAGGCTTTGGTTTAGTGAAGCAAAAATAGTGTCTGCACCATGGACAAGTCAACCAAGACTAATCTTTTTGGAAAAATTAATTTTGATTTATTTTCTAAACATTTTGAAAATCAAGTTAAATTGTGTCTTAATTGAGGGGGGCTTGTGTGTGGGGGGGTGGGGGAAATATTTTTGCTTCACTAAGGCTTGGGCTTAGTGCTCGGGCTGACCCGGGTGGGTGTCTGCACCATGGACAAGTCAACCAAGACTAATCTTTTTGGAAAAATTAGTTTTGATTTATTTTCTAAACATTTTGAAAATCAAGTTAAATTGTGTCTTAATTGAGGGGGCTTGTGACCCGGGTGGGGGGAAATATTTTTGCTTCACTAAGGCTTGGGCTTAGTGCTCGGGCTCGTGTCTGCACCATGGACAAGTCAACCAAGACTAATCTTTTTGGAAAAATTAGTTTTGATTTATTTTCTAAACATTTTGAAAATCAAGTTAAATTGTGTCTTAATTGAGGGGGGCTTGTGACCCGGGTGGGGGAAATATTTTTGCTTCACTAAGGCTTGGGCTTAGTGCTCGGGCTCGTGTCTGCACCATGGACAAGTCAACCAAGACTAATCTTTTTGGAAAAATTAGTTTTGATTTATTTTCTAAACATTTTGAAAATCAAGTTAAATTGTGTCTTAATTGAGGGGGGGGCTTGTGACCCGGGTGGGGGAAATATTTTTGCTTCACTAAGGCTTGGGCTTAGTGCTCGGGCTCGTGTCTGCACCATGGACAAGTCAACCAAGACTAATCTTTTTGGAAAAATTAATTTTGATTTATTTTCTAAACATTTTGAAAATCAAGTTAAATTGTGTCTTTAAAGAAGGGGGGCTTGTGACCCGGGAGGGAGAAAATAATTTTGCTTCACTAAGGCTTGGGCTTAGTGCTCGGGCTCGTATCTGCACCATGGACAAGTCAACCAAGACTAATCTTTTTGGAAAAATTAGTTTTGATTTATTTTCTAAACATTTTGAAAATCAAGTTAAATTGTGTCTTAATTGAGGGGGGCTTGTGACCCGGGTGGGGGGAAATATTTTTGCTTCACTAAGGCTTGGGCTTAGTGCTCGGGCTCGTGTCTGCACCATGGACAAGTCAACCAAGACTAATCTTTTTGGAAAAATTAGTTTTGATTTATTTTCTAAACATTTTGAAAATCAAGTTAAATTGTGTCTTAATTGAGGGGGGGCTTGTGACCCGGGTGGGGGAAATATTTTTGCTTCACTAAGGCTTGGGCTTAGTGCTCGGGCTCGTGTCTGCACCATGGACAAGTCAACCAAGACTAATCTTTTTGGAAAAATTAGTTTTGATTTATTTTCTAAACATTTTGAAAATCAAGTTAAATTGTGTCTTAATTGAGGGGGGCTTGTGACCCGGGTGGGGGGAAATATTTTTGCTTCACTAAGGCTTGGGCTTAGTGCTCGGGCTCGTGTCTGCACCATGGACAAGTCAACCAAGACTAATCTTTTTGGAAAAATTAGTTTTGATTTATTTTCTAAACATTTTGAAAATCAAGTTAAATTGTGTCTTAATTGAGGGGGGCTTGTGACCCGGGTGGGGGAAATATTTTTGCTTCACTAAGGCTTGGGCTTAGTGCTCGGGCTCGTGTCTGCACCATGGACAAGTCAACCAAGACTAATCTTTTTGGAAAAATTAATTTTGATTTATTTTCTAAACATTTTGAAAATCAAGTTAAATTGTGTCTTAATTGAGGGGGGGGCTTGTGACCGGGTGGGGGGAAATATTTTTGCTTCACTAAGGCTTGGGCTTAGTGCTCGGGCTCGTGTATGCACCATGGACAAGTCAACCAAGACTAATCTTTTTGGAAAAATTAATTTTGATTTATTTTCTAAACATTTTGAAAATCAAGTTAAATTGTGTCTTAATTGAGGGGGGCTTGTGACCCGGGTGGGGGAAATATTTTTGCTTCACTAAGGCTTGGGCTTAGTGCTCGGGCTCGTGTCTGCACCATGGACAAGTCAACCAAGACTAATCTTTTTGGAAAAATTAGTTTTGATTTATTTTCTAAACATTTTGAAAATCAAGTTAAATTGTGTCTTAATTGAGGGGGGCTTGTGACCGGGTGGGGGGAAATATTTTTGCTTCACTAAGGCTTGGGCTTAGTGCTCGGGCTCGTGTCTGCACCATGGACAAGTCAACCAAGACTAATCTTTTTGGAAAAATTAATTTTGATTTATTTTCTAAACATTTTGAAAATCAAGTTAAATTGTGTCTTAATTGAGGGGGGCTTGTGACCCGGGTGGGGGGAAATATTTTTGCTTCACTAAGGCTTGGGCTTAGTGCTCGGGCTCGTGTCTGCACCATGGACAAGTCAACCAAGACTAATCTTTTTGGAAAAATTAGTTTTGATTTATTTTCTAAACATTTTGAAAATCAAGTTAAATTGTGTCTTAATTGAGGGGGGCTTGTGACCCGGGTGGGGGGAAATATTTTTGCTTCACTAAGGCTTGGGCTTAGTGCTCGGGCTCGTGTCTGCACCATGGACAAGTCAACCAAGACTAATCTTTTTGGAAAAATTAGTTTTGATTTATTTTCTAAACATTTTGAAAATCAAGTTAAATTGTGTCTTAATTGAGGGGGGGCTTGTGACCCGGTGGGGATAAATATTTTTGCTTCACTAAGGCTTGGGCTTAGTGCTCGGGCTCGTGTCTGCACCATGGACAAGTCAACCAAGACTAATCTTTTTGGAAAAATTAGTTTTGATTTATTTTCTAAACATTTTGAAAATCAAGTTAAATTGTGTCTTAATTGAGGGGGGCTTGTGACCCGGGTGGGGGAAATATTTTTGCTTCACTAAGGCTTGGGCTTAGTGCTCGGGCTCGTGTGTGCACCATGGACAAGTCAACCAAGACTAATCTTTTTGGAAAAATTAGTTTTGATTTATTTTCTAAACATTTTGAAAATCAAGTTAAATTGTGTCTTAATAGAAGGGGGGCTTGTGACCCGGGTGGGAGGAAATATTTTTGCTTCACTAAGGCTTGGGCTTAGTGCTCGGGCTCGTGTCTGCACCATGTACAAGTCAACCAAGACTAATCTTTTTGGAAAAATTAGTTTTGATTTATTTTCTAAACATTTTGAAAATCAAGTTAAATTGTGTCTTAATTGGGGGGGGGGGGGGCGTGTGACCCGGGGGGGGGGAAATATTTTTGCTTCACTAAGGCTTGGGCTTAGTGCTCGGGCTCGTGTCTGCACCATGGACAAGTCAACCAAGACTAATCTTTTTGGAAAAATTAGTTTTGATTTATTTTCTAAACATTTTGAAAATCAAGTTAAATTGTGTCTTAATTGAGGGGGGGCTTGTGACCCGGGTGGGGGAAATATTTTTGCTTCACTAAGGCTTGGGCTTAGTGCTCGGGCTCGTGTCTGCACCATGGACAAGTCAACCAAGACTAATCTTTTTGGAAAAATTAATTTTGATTTATTTTCTAAACATTTTGAAAATCAAGTTAAATTGTGTCTTAATTGAGGGGGGGCTTGTGACCCGGGTGGGAGGAAATATTTTTGCTTCACTAAGGCTTGGGCTTAGTGCTCGGGCTCGTGTCTGCACCATGGACAAGTCAACCAAGACTAATCTTTTTGGAAAAATTAATTTTGATTTATTTTCTAAACATTTTGAAAATCAAGTTAAATTGTGTCTTAATTGAGGGGGGCTTGTGACCCGGGTGGGGGAAATTTTTTTGCTTCACTAAGGCTTGGGCTTAGTGCTCGGGCTCGTATCTGCACCATGGACAAGTCAACCAAGACTAATATTTTTGGAAAAATTAGTTTTGATTTATTTTCTAAACATTTTGAAAATCAAGTTAAATTGTGTCTTAATTGAGGGGGGCTTGTGACCCGGGTGGGGGAAATATTTTTGCTTCACTAAGGCTTGGGCTTAGTGCTCGGGCTCGTGTGTTGCACCATGGACAAGTCAACCAAGACTAATCTTTTTGGAAAAATTAGTTTTGATTTATTTTCTAAACATTTTGAAAATGAAGTTAAATTGTGTCTTAATTGAGGGGGGCTTGTGACCGGGTGGGGGAAATATTTTTGCTTCACTAAGGCTTGGGCTTAGTGCTCGGGCTCGTGTCTGCACCATGGACAAGTCAACCAAGACTAATCTTTTTGGAAAAATTAATTTTGATTTATTTTCTAAACATTTTGAAAATCAAGTTAAATTGTGTCTTAATTGAGGGGGGCTTGTGACCCGGGTGGGGGAAATATTTTTGCTTCACTAAGGCTTGGGCTTAGTGCTCGGGCTCGTGTCTGCACCATGGACAAGTCAACCAAGACTAATCTTTTTGGAAAAATTAATTTTGATTTATTTTCTAAACATTTTGAAAATCAAGTTAAATTGTGTCTTAATTGAGGGGGGCTTGTGAAAATCAAGTTAAATTGGGTGGGGGGAAATATTTTTGCTTCACTAAGGCTTGGGCTTAGTGCTCGGGCTCGTGTCTGAACCATGGACAAGTCAACCAAGACTAATCTTTTTGGAAAAATTAGTTTTGATTTATTTTCTAAACATTTTGAAAATCAAGTTAAATTGTGTCTTAATTGAGGGGGGCTTGTGACCCGGGTGGGGGAAATATTTTTGCTTCACTAAGGCTTGGGTTTAGTGCTCGGGCTCGTGTCTGCACCATGGACAAGTCAACCAAGACTAATCTTTTTGGAAAAATTAGTTTTGATTTATTTTCTAAACATTTTGAAAATCAAGTTAAATTGTGTCTTAATTGAGGGGGGGGGGGGGGGGAAATATTTTTGCTTCACTAAGGCTTGGGCTTAGTGCTCGGGCTCGTGTCTGCACCATGGACAAGTCAACCAAGACTAATCTTTTTGGAAAAATTAATTTTGATTTATTTTCTAAACATTTTGAAAATCAAGTTAAATTGTGTCTTAATTGAGGGGGGGCTTGTGACGGGTGGGGGGAAATATTTTTGCTTCACTAAGGCTTGGGCTTAGTGCTCGGGCTCGTGTCTGCACCATGGACAAGTCAACCAAGACTAATCTTTTTTGGAAAAATTAATTTTGATTTATTTTCTAAACATTTTGAAAATCAAGTTAAATTGTGTCTTAATTGAGGGGGGCTTGTGACCCGGGTGGGGGAAATATTTTTGCTTCACTAAGGCTTGGGCTTAGTGCTCGGGCTCGTGTCTGCACCATGGACAAGTCAACCAAGACTAATCTTTTTGGAAAAATTAGTTTTGATTTATTTTCTAAACATTTTGAAAATCAAGTTAAATTGTGTCTTAATTGAGGGGGGCTTGTGACCCGGGTGGGAGAAAATATTTTTGCTTCACTAAGGCTTGGGCTTAGTGCTCGTTCTTGTGTCTACACCATGGACAAGTCAACCAAGACTAATCTTTTTGGAAAAATTAATTTTGATTTATTTTCTAAACATTTTGAAAATCAAGTTAAATTGTGTCTTAATTGAGGGGGGCTTGTGACCCGGGTGGGGGGAAATATTTTTGCTTCACTAAGGCTTGGGCTTAGTGCTCGGGCTCGTGTCTGCACCATGGACAAGTCAACCAAGACTAATCTTTTTGGAAAAATTAATTTTGATTTATTTTCTAAACATTTTGAAAATCAAGTTAAATTGTGTCTTAATTGAGGGGGGCTTGTGACCCGGGTGGGGGGAAATATTTTTGCTTCACTAAGGCTTGGGCTTAGTGCTCGGGCTCGTGTCTGCACCATGGACAAGTCAACCAAGACTAATCTTTTTGGAAAAATTAATTTTGATTTATTTTCTAAACATTTTGAAAATCAAGTTAAATTGTGTCTTAATTGAGGAGGGGCTTGTGACCCGAGTGGGGGGAAATATTTTTGCTTCACTAAGGCTTGGGCTTAGTGCTCGGGCTCGTGTCTGCACCATGGACAAGTCAACCAAGACTAATCTTTTTGGAAAAATTAATTTTGATTTATTTTCTAAACATTTTGAAAATCAAGTTAAATTGTGTCTTAATTGGGGGGGGGCTTGTGACCCGGGGGGGGGGAAATATTTTTGCTTCACTAAGGCTTGGGCTTAGTGCTCGGGCTCGTGTCTGCACCATGGACAAGTCAACCAAGACTAATCTTTTTGGAAAAATTAGTTTTGATTTATTTTCTAAACATTTTGAAAATCAAGTTAAATTGTGTCTTAATTGAGGGGGGCTTGTGACCCGGGTGGGGGGAAATATTTTTGCTTCACTAAGGCTTGGGCTTAGTGCTCGGGCTCGTGTCTGCACCATGGACAAGTCAACCAAGACTAATCTTTTTGGAAAAATTAATTTTGATTTATTTTCTAAACATTTTGAAAATCAAGTTAAATTGTGTCTTAATAAAATGGGGGCTTGTGACCCGGGTGGGGGAAATATTTTTGCTTCACTAAGGCTTGGGCTTAGTGCTCGGGCTCGTGTCTGCACCATGGACAAGTCAACCAAGACTAATCTTTTTGGAAAAATTAATTTTGATTTATTTTCTAAACATTTTGAAAATCAAGTTAAATTGTGTCTTAATAGAAGGGGGGCTTGTGACCCGGGAGGGGGGAAATATTTTTGCTTCACTAAGGCTTGGGCTTAGTGCTCGGGCTCGTGTCTGCACCATGGACAAGTCAACCAAGACTAATCTTTTTGGAAAAATTAATTTTGATTTATTTTCTAAACATTTTGAAAATCAAGTTAAATTGTGTCTTAATTGAGGGGGGGGCTTGTGACCCGGGTGGGGGGAAATATTTTTGCTTCACTAAGGCTTGGGCTTAGTGCTCGGGCTCGTGTTTGCACCATGGACAAGTCAACCAAGACTAATCTTTTTGGAAAAATTAATTTTGATTTATTTTCTAAACATTTTGAAAATCAAGTTAAATTGTGTCTTAATTGAGGGGGGGCTTGTGACCCGGGTGGGGGAAATATTTTTGCTTCACTAAGGCTTGGGCTTAGTGCTCGGGCTCGTGTCTGCACCATGGACAAGTCAACCAAGACTAATCTTTTTGGAAAAATTAATTTTGATTTATTTTCTAAACATTTTGAAAATCAAGTTAAATTGTGTCTTAATTGAGGGGGGCTTGTGACCCGGGTGGGGGAAATATTTTTGCTTCACTAAGGCTTGGGCTTAGTGCTCGGGCTCGTGTCTGCACCATGGACAAGTCAACCAAGACTAATCTTTTTGGAAAAATTAATTTTGATTTATTTTCTAAACATTTTGAAAATCAAGTTAAATTGTGTCTTAATTGAAGGGGGCTTGTGACCCGGGTGGGGGAAATATTTTTGCTTCACTAAGGCTTGGGCTTAGTGCTCGGGCTCGTGTTTGCACCATGGACAAGTCAACCAAGACTAATCTTTTTGGAAAAATTAGTTTTGATTTATTTTCTAAACATTTTGAAAATCAAGTTAAATTGTGTCTTAATTGAGGGGGGGGGGGCTTGTGACCCGGGTGGGGGGAAATATTTTTGCTTCACTAAGGCTTGGGCTTAGTGCTCGGGCTCGTGTCTGCACCATGGACAAGTCAACCAAGACTAATCTTTTTGGAAAAATTAATTTTGATTTATTTTCTAAACATTTTGAAAATCAAGTTAAATTGTGTCTTAATTGAGGGGGGCTTGTGACCCCGGTGGGGGGAAATATTTTTGCTTCACTAAGGCTTGGGCTTAGTGCTCGGGCTCGGGCTTGTGTCTGCACCATGGACAAGTCAACCAAGACTAATCTTTTTGGAAAAATTAGTTTTGATTTATTTTCTAAACATTTTGAAAATCAAGTTAAATTGTGTCTTAATTGAGGGGGGCTTGTGACCCGGGTGGGGGGAAATATTTTTGCTTCACTAAGGCTTGGGCTTAGTGCTCGGGCTCGTGTCTGCACCATGGACAAGTCAACCAAGACTAATCTTTTTGGAAAAATTAGTTTTGATTTATTTTCTAAACATTTTGAAAATCAAGTTAAATTGTGTCTTAATTGAGGGGGGCTTGTGACCCGGGTGGGGGAAATATTTTTGCTTCACTAAGGCTTGGGCTTAGTGCTCGGGCTCGTGTCTGCACCATGGACAAGTCAACCAAGACTAATCTTTTTGGAAAAATTAGTTTTGATTTATTTTCTAAACATTTTGAAAATCAAGTTAAATTGTGTCTTAATTGAGGGGGGCTTGTGACCCGGGTGAGGGGAAATATTTTTGCTTCACTAAGGCTTGGGCTTAGTGCTCGGGCTCGTGTTTGCACCATGGACAAGTCAACCAAGACTAATCTTTTTGGAAAAATTAATTTTGATTTATTTTCTAAACATTTTGAAAATCAAGTTAAATTGTGTCTTAATTGAGGGGGGCTTGTGACCGGGTGGGGAAAATATTTTTGCTTCACTAAGGCTTGGGCTTAGTGCTCGGGCTCGTGTCTGCACCATGGACAAGTCAACCAAGACTAATCTTTTTGGAAAAATTAATTTTGATTTATTTTCTAAACATTTTGAAAATCAAGTTAAATTGTGTCTTAATTGGGGGGGGCTTGTGACCCGGTGGGGGGAAATATTTTTGCTTCACTAAGGCTTGGGCTTAGTGCTCGGGCTCGTGTCTGCACCATGGACAAGTCAACCAAGACTAATCTTTTTGGAAAAATTAATTTTGATTTATTTTCTAAACATTTTGAAAATCAAGTTAAATTGTGTCTTAATTGAGGGGGGCTTGTGACCCGGGTGTGGGGAAATATTTTTGCTTCACTAAGGCTTGGGCTTAGTATGGGGGCTCGTGTCTGCACCATGGACAAGTCAACCAAGACTAATCTTTTTGGAAAAATTAATTTTGATTTATTTTCTAAACATTTTGAAAATCAAGTTAAATTGTGTCTTAATTGAGGGGGGCTTGTGAGCCGGGTGGGGGGAAATATTTTTGCTTCACTAAGGCTTTGCCTTAGTGCTCGGGGCTCGTGTCTGCACCATGGACAAGTCAACCAAGACTAATCTTTTTGGAAAAATTAATTTTGATTTATTTTCTAAACATTTTGAAAATCAAGTTAAATTGTGTCTTAATTGAGGGGGGGCTTGTGACCCGGGTGGGGGAAATATTTTTGCTTCACTAAGGCTTGGGCTTAGTGCTCGGGCTTGTGTCTGCACCATGGACAAGTCAACCAAGACTAATCTTTTTGGAAAAATTAATTTTGATTTATTTTCTAAACATTTTGAAAATCAAGTTAAATTGTGTCTTAATTGAGGGGGGGCTTGTGACCCGGGTGGGGGAAATATTTTTGCTTCACTAAGGCTTGGGCTTAGTGCTCGGGCTCGTGTTTGCACCATGGACAAGTCAACCAAGACTAATCTTTTTGGAAAAATTAGTTTTGATTTATTTTCTAAACATTTTGAAAATCAAGTTAAATTGTGTCTTAATTGAGGGGGGCTTGTGACCCGGGTGGGGGAAATATTTTTGCTTCACTAAGGCTTGGGCTTAGTGCTCGGGCTCGTGTCTGCACCATGGACAAGTCAACCAAGACTAATCTTTTTGGAAAAATTAGTTTTGATTTATTTTCTAAACATTTTGAAAATCAAGTTAAATTGTGTCTTAATTGAGGGGGGGGGCTTGTGACCCGGGGGGGGAAATATTTTTGCTTCACTAAGGCTTGGGCTTAGTGCTCGGTCTCGTGTCTGCACCATGGACAAGTCAACCAAGACTAATCTTTTTGGAAAAATTAGTTTTGATTTATTTTCTAAACATTTTGAAAATCAAGTTAAATTGTGTCTTAATTGAGGGGGGCTTGTGACCCGGGTGGGGGGAAATATTTTTGCTTCACTAAGGCTTGGGCTTAGTGCTCGGGCTCGTGTCTGCACCATGGACAAGTCAACCAAGACTAATCTTTTTGGAAAAATTAGTTTTGATTTATTTTCTAAACATTTTGAAAATCAAGTTAAATTGTGTCTTAATTGAGGGGGGCTTGTGACCCGGGGGGGGGGAAATATTTTTGCTTCACTAAGGCTTGGGCTTAGTGCTCGGGCTCGTGTCTGCACCATGGACAAGTCAACCAAGACTAATCTTTTTGGAAAAATTAATTTTGATTTATTTTCTAAACATTTTGAAAATCAAGTTAAATTGTGTCTTAATTGAGGGGGGGGCTTGTGACCCGGGTGGGGGAAATATTTTTGCTTCACTAAGGCTTGGGCTTAGTGCTCGGGCTCGTGTCTGCACCATGGACAAGTCAACCAAGACTAATCTTTTTGGAAAAATTAATTTTGATTTATTTTCTAAACATTTTGAAAATCAAGTTAAATTGTGTCTTAATTGAGGGGGGCTTGTGACCCGGGGTGGGGGAAATATTTTTGCTTCACTAAGGCTTGGGCTTAGTGCTCGGGCTCGTGTTTGCACCATGGACAAGTCAACCAAGACTAATCTTTTTGGAAAAATTAATTTTGATTTATTTTCTAAACATTTTGAAAATCAAGTTAAATTGTGTCTTAATTGAGGGGGGCTTGTGACCCGGGTGGGGGAAATATTTTTGCTTCACTAAGGCTTGGGCTTAGTGCTCGGGCTCGTGTCTGCACCATGGACAAGTCAACCAAGACTAATCTTTTTGGAAAAATTAATTTTGATTTATTTTCTAAACATTTTGAAAATCAAGTTAAATTGTGTCTTAATTGAGGGGGGGCTTGTGACCCGGGTGGGGGAAATATTTTTGCTTCACTAAGGCTTGGGCTTAGTGCTCGGGCTTGTGTCTGCACCATGGACAAGTCAACCAAGACTAATCTTTTTGGAAAAATTAGTTTTGATTTATTTTCTAAACATTTTGAAAATCAAGTTAAATTGTGTCTTAATTGAGGGGGGCTTGTGACCCGGGTGGGGGAAATATTTTTGCTTCACTAAGGCTTGGGCTTAGTGCTCGGGCTCGTGTCTGCACCATGGACAAGTCAACCAAGACTAATCTTTTTGGAAAAATTAATTTTGATTTATTTTCTAAACATTTTGAAAATCAAGTTAAATTGTGTCTTAATTGAGGGGGGCTTGTGACCCGGGTGGGGTGAAATATTTTTGCTTCACTAAGGCTTGGGCTTAGTGCTCGGGCTTGTGTGCACCATGGACAAGTCAACCAAGACTAATCTTTTTGGAAAAATTAGTTTTGATTTATTTTCTAAACATTTTGAAAATCAAGTTAAATTGTGTCTTAATTGAGGGGGGCTTGTGACCCGGGTGGGGGGAAATATTTTTGCTTCACTAAGGCTTGGGCTTAGTGCTCGGGCTCGTGTCTGCACCATGGACAAGTCAACCAAGACTAATCTTTTTGGAAAAATTAGTTTTGATTTATTTTCTAAACATTTTGAAAATCAAGTTAAATTGTGTCTTAATTGAGGGGGGCTTGTGACCCGGGGGGGGAAATATTTTTGCTTCACTAAGGCTTGGGCTTAGTGCTCGGGCTCGTGTCTGCACCATGGACAAGTCAACCAAGACTAATCTTTTTGGAAAAATTAATTTTGATTTATTTTCTAAACATTTTGAAAATCAAGTTAAATTGTGTCTTAATTGAGGGGGGGCTTGTGACCCGGGTGGGGGAAATATTTTTGCTTCACTAAGGCTTGGGCTTAGTGCTCGGGCTCGTGTCTTCACCATGGACAAGTCAACCAAGACTAATCTTTTTGGAAAAATTAGTTTTGATTTATTTTCTAAACATTTTGAAAATCAAGTTAAATTGTGTCTTAATTGAGGGGGGCTTGTGACCCGGGTGGGGGAAATATTTTTGCTTCACTAAGGCTTGGGCTTAGTGCTCGGGCTCGTGTCTGCACCATGGACAAGTCAACCAAGACTAATCTTTTTGGAAAAATTAATTTTGATTTATTTTCTAAACATTTTGAAAATCAAGTTAAATTGTGTCTTAATTGAGGGGGGCTTGTGACCCGGGTGGGGGGAAATATTTTTGCTTCACTAAGGCTTGGGCTTAGTGCTCGGGCTCGTGTCTGCACCATGGACAAGTCAACCAAGACTAATCTTTTTGGAAAAATTAGTTTTGATTTATTTTCTAAACATTTTGAAAATCAAGTTAAATTGTGTCTTAATTGAGGGGGCTTTGTGACGGGGGGGGGAAATATTTTTGCTTCACTAAGGCTTGGGCTTAGTGCTCGGGCTCGTGTCTGCACCATGGACAAGTCAACCAAGACTAATCTTTTTGGAAAAATTAATTTTGATTTATTTTCTAAACATTTTGAAAATCAAGTTAAATTGTGTCTTAATTGAGGGGGGCTTGTGACCCGGGGGGGGGGGAAATATTTTTGCTTCACTAAGGCTTGGGCTTAGTGCTCGGGCTCGTGTCTGCACCATGGACAAGTCAACCAAGACTAATCTTTTTGGAAAAATTAATTTTGATTTATTTTCTAAACATTTTGAAAATCAAGTTAAATTGTGTCTTAATTGAGGGGGGCTTGTGACCCGGGTGGGGGAAATATTTTTGCTTCACTAAGGCTTGGGCTTAGTGCTCGGGCGCGTGTGTTTGCACCATGGACAAGTCAACCAAGACTAATCTTTTTGGAAAAATTAATTTTGATTTATTTTCTAAACATTTTGAAAATCAAGTTAAATTGTGTCTTAATTGAGGGTGGGATTGTGACCCGGGTGGGGGAAATATTTTTGCTTCACTAAGGCTTGGGCTTAGTGCTCGGGCTCGTGTCTGCACCATGGACAAGTCAACCAAGACTAATCTTTTTGGAAAAATTAGTTTTGATTTATTTTCTAAACATTTTGAAAATCAAGTTAAATTGTGTCTTAATTGAGGGGGGCTTGTGACCCGGGTGGGGGGAAATATTTTTGCTTCACTAAGGCTTGGGCTTAGTGCTCGGGCTCGTGTCTGCACCATGGACAAGTCAACCAAGACTAATCTTTTTGGAAAAATTAATTTTGATTTATTTTCTAAACATTTTGAAAATCAAGTTAAATTGTGTCTTAATTGAGGGGGCTTGTGACCCGGGTGGGAGGAAATATTTTTTTCTTCACTAAGGCTTGGGCTTAGTGCTCGGGATCGTGTCTGCACCATGGACAAGTCAACCAAGACTAATCTTTTTGGAAAAATTAATTTTGATTTATTTTCTAAACATTTTGAAAATCAAGTTAAATTGTGTCTTAATTGAGGGGGGCTTGTGACCCGGGTGGGGGAAATATTTTTGCTTCACTAAGGCTTGGGCTTAGTGCTCGGGCTCGTGTCTGCACCATGGACAAGTCAACCAAGACTAATCTTTTTGGAAAAATTAGTTTTGATTTATTTTCTAAACATTTTGAAAATCAAGTTAAATTGTGTCTTAATTGAGGGGGGGCTTGTGACCCGGGTGGGGGAAAATATTTTTGCTTCACTAAGGCTTGGGCTTAGTGCTCGGGCTCGTGTTTGCACCATGGACAAGTCAACCAAGACTAATCTTTTTGGAAAAATTAATTTTGATTTATTTTCTAAACATTTTGAAAATCAAGTTAAATTGTGTCTTAATTGAAGGGGGGCTTGTGACCCGGGTGGGGGAAATATTTTTGCTTCACTAAGGCTTGGGCTTAGTGCTCGGGCTCGTGTTTGCACCATGGACAAGTCAACCAAGACTAATCTTTTTGGAAAAATTAATTTTGATTTATTTTCTAAACATTTTGAAAATCAAGTTAAATTGTGTCTTAATTGAGGGGGGCTTGTGACCCGGTTGGGGGGAAATATTTTTGCTTCACTAAGGCTTGGGCTTAGTGCTCGGGCTCGTGTTTGCACCATGGACAAGTCAACCAAGACTAATCTTTTTGGAAAAATTAATTTTGATTTATTTTCTAAACATTTTGAAAATCAAGTTAAATTGTGTCTTAATTGAGGGGGGCTTGTGACCCGGGTGGGAGGAAATATTTTTGCTTCACTAAGGCTTGGGCTTAGTGCTCGGGCTCGTGTCTGCACCATGGACAAGTCAACCAAGACTAATCTTTTTGGAAAAATTAATTTTGATTTATTTTCTAAACATTTTGAAAATCAAGTTAAATTGTGTCTTAATTGAGGGGGGCTTGTGACCCGGGTGGGGGAAATATTTTTGCTTCACTAAGGCTTGGGCTTAGTGCTCGGGCTCGTGTCTGCACCATGGACAAGTCAACCAAGACTAATCTTTTTGGAAAAATTAATTTTGATTTATTTTCTAAATATTTTGAAAATCAAGTTAAATTGTGTCTTAATAGAAGGAAGGCTTGTGACCCGGGTGGGAGGAAATATTTTTGCTTCACTAAGGCTTGGGCTTAGTGCTCGGGCTCGTGTCTGCACCATGGACAAGTCAACCAAGACTAATCTTTTTGGAAAAATTAATTTTGATTTATTTTCTAAACATTTTGAAAATCAAGTTAAATTGTGTCTTAATTGAGGTGGGGCTTGTACCTTGGGTGGGGGGGAAATATTTTTGCTTCACTAAGGCTTGGGCTTAGTGCTCGGGCTCGTGTCTGCACCATGGACAAGTCAACCAAGACTAATCTTTTTGGAAAAATTAATTTTGATTTATTTTCTAAACATTTTGAAAATCAAGTTAAATTGTGTCTTAATAGAAGGGGGCTTGTGACCCGGGTGGGGGAAATATTTTTGCTTCACTAAGGCTTGGGCTTAGTGCTCAGGCTCGTGTCTGCACCATGGACAAGTCAACCAAGACTAATCTTTTTGGAAAAATTAATTTTGATTTATTTTCTAAACATTTTGAAAATCAAGTTAAATTGTGTCTTAATTGAGGGGGGCTTGTGACCCGGGTGGGGGAAATATTTTTGCTTCACTAAGGCTTGGGCTTAGTGCTCGGGCTCGTGTTTGCACCATGGACAAGTCAACCAAGACTAATCTTTTTGGAAAAATTAATTTTGATTTATTTTCTAAACATTTTGAAAATCAAGTTAAATTGTGTCTTAATTGAGGGGGGCTTGTGACCGGGTGGGGGGGAAATATTTTTGCTTCACTAAGGCTTGGGCTTAGTGCTTGGGCTCGTATCTGAACCATGGACAAGTCAACCAAGACTAATCTTTTTGGAAAAATTAATTTTGATTTATTTTCTAAACATTTTGAAAATCAAGTTAAATTGTGTCTTAATAGAAGGGGGCTTGTGACCCGGGTGGGGGAAATATTTTTGCTTCACTAAGGCTTGGGCTTAGTGCTCGGGCTCGTGTTTGCACCATGGACAAGTCAACCAAGACTAATCTTTTTGGAAAAATTAATTTTGATTTATTTTCTCTAAACATTTTGAAAATCAAGTTAAATTGTGTCTTAATTGAGGGGGGCTTGTGACCCGGGTGGGGGAAATATTTTTGCTTCACTAAGGCTTGGGCTTAGTGCTCGGGCTCGTGTCTGCACCATGGACAAGTCAACCAAGACTAATCTTTTTGGAAAAATTAATTTTGATTTATTTTCTAAACATTTTGAAAATCAAGTTAAATTGTGTCTTAATTGAGGGGGGCTTGTGACCCGGTGGGGGAAATATTTTTGCTTCACTAAGGCTTGGGCTTAGTGCTCGGGCTCGTGTTGCACCATGGACAAGTCAACCAAGACTAATCTTTTTGGAAAAATTAGTTTTGATTTATTTTCTAAACATTTTGAAAATCAAGTTAAATTGTGTCTTAATTGAGGGGGGCTTGTGACCCGGGTGGGGGAAATATTTTTGCTTCACTAAGGCTTGGGCTTAGTGCTCGGGCTCGTGTCTGCACCATGGACAAGTCAACCAAGACTAATCTTTTTGGAAAAATTAATTTTGATTTATTTTCTAAACATTTTGAAAATCAAGTTAAATTGTGTCTTAATTGAGGGGGGCTTGTGACCGGGTGGGGGGAAATATTTTTTCTTCACTAAGGCTTGGGCTTAGTGCTCGGGCTCGTGTCTGCACCATGGACAAGTCAACCAAGACTAATCTTTTTGGAAAAATTAATTTTGATTTATTTTCTAAACATTTTGAAAATCAAGTTAAATTGTGTCTTAATTGAGGGGGGCTTGTGACCCGGGTGGGGGAAATATTTTTGCTTCACTAAGGCTTGGGATTAGTGCTCGGGCTCGTGTTGCACCATGGACAAGTCAACCAAGACTAATCTTTTTGGAAAAATTAATTTTGATTTATTTTCTAAACATTTTGAAAATCAAGTTAAATTGTGTCTTAATTGAGGGGGGGCTTGTGACCCGGTGGGGGGAAATATTTTTGCTTCACTAAGGCTTGGGCTTAGTGCTCGGGCTCGTGTCTGCACCATGGACAAGTCAACCAAGACTAATCTTTTTGGAAAAATTATTTTGATTTATTTTCTAAACATTTTGAAAATCAAGTTAAATTGTGTCTTAATTGAGGGGGGCTTGTGACCCGGGTGGGGGAAATATTTTTGCTTCACTAAGGCTTGGGCTTAGTGCTCGGGCTCGTGTCTGCACCATGGACAAGTCAACCAAGACTAATCTTTTTGGAAAAATTAGTTTTGATTTATTTTCTAAACATTTTGAAAATCAAGTTAAATTGTGTCTTAATTGAGGGGGGCTTGTGACCCGGGGGGGGAAATATTTTTGCTTCACTAAGGCTTGGGCTTAGTGCTCGGGCTCGTGTTGCACCATGGACAAGTCAACCAAGACTAATCTTTTTGGAAAAATTAATTTTGATTTATTTTCTAAACATTTTGAAAATCAAGTTAAATTGTGTCTTAATTGAGGGGGGCTTGTGACCCGGGTGGGGGAAATATTTTTGCTTCACTAAGGCTTGGGCTTAGTGCTCGGGCTCGTGTCTGCACCATGGACAAGTCAACCAAGACTAATCTTTTTGGAAAAATTAATTTTGATTTATTTTCTAAACATTTTGAAAATCAAGTTAAATTGTGTCTTAATTGAGGGGGGCTTGTGACCCGGGTGGGGGAAATATTTTTGCTTCACTAAGGCTTGGGCTTAGTGCTCGGGCTCGTGTCTGCACCATGGACAAGTCAACCAAGACTAATCTTTTTGGAAAAATTAGTTTTGATTTATTTTCTAAACATTTTGAAAATCAAGTTAAATTGTGTCTTAATTGAGGGGGGCTTGTGACCCGGGTGGGGGAAATATTTTTGCTTCACTAAGGCTTGGGCTTAGTGCTCGGGCTCGTGTCTGCACCATGGACAAGTCAACCAAGACTAATCTTTTTGGAAAAATTAATTTTGATTTATTTTCTAAACATTTTGAAAATCAAGTTAAATTGTGTCTTAATTGAGGGGGGGCTTGTGACCGGGTGGGGGGAAATATTTTTGCTTCACTAAGGCTTGGGCTTAGTGCTCGGGCTCGGGCTCGTTTCTGCACCATGGACAAGTCAACCAAGACTAATCTTTTTGGAAAAATTAATTTTGATTTATTTTCTAAACATTTTGAAAATCAAGTTAAATTGTGTCTTAATTGAGGGGGGCTTGTGACCCGGGTGGGGGGAAATATTTTTGCTTCACTAAGGCTTGGGCTTAGTGCTCGGGCTCGTGTTTGCACCATGGACAAGTCAACCAAGACTAATCTTTTTGGAAAAATTAATTTTGATTTATTTTCTAAACATTTTGAAAATCAAGTTAAATTGTGTCTTAATTGAGGGGGGCTTGTGACCCGGGTGGGGGGAAATATTTTTGCTTCACTAAGGCTTGGGCTTAGTGCTCGGGCTCGTGTCTGCACCATGGACAAGTCAACCAAGACTAATCTTTTTGGAAAAATTAATTTTGATTTATTTTCTAAACATTTTGAAAATCAAGTTAAATTGTGTCTTAATTGAGGGGGGCTTGTGACCCGGGTGGGGGGAAATATTTTTGCTTCACTAAGGCTTGGGCTTAGTGCTCGGGCTCGTGTCTGCACCATGGACAAGTCAACCAAGACTAATCTTTTTGGAAAAATTAATTTTGATTTATTTTCTAAACATTTTGAAAATCAAGTTAAATTGTGTCTTAATTGAGGGGGGCTTGTGACCCGGGTGGGGGAAATATTTTTGCTTCACTAAGGCTTGGGCTTAGTGCTCGGGCTCGTGTTTGCACCATGGACAAGTCAACCAAGACTAATCTTTTTGGAAAAATTAATTTTGATTTATTTTCTAAACATTTTGAAAATCAAGTTAAATTGTGTCTTAATTGAGGGGGGGCTTGTGACCCGGGTGGGAGGAAATATTTTTGCTTCACTAAGGCTTGGGCTTAGTGCTCGGGCTCGTGTCTGCACCATGGACAAGTCAACCAAGACTAATCTTTTTGGAAAAATTAATTTTGATTTATTTTCTAAACATTTTGAAAATCAAGTTAAATTGTGTCTTAATAGGGGGGGGCTTGTGACCCGGGTGGGGGAAATATTTTTGCTTCACTAAGGCTTGGGCTTAGTGCTCGGGCTCGTGTCTGCACCATGGACAAGTCAACCAAGACTAATCTTTTTGGAAAAATTAATTTTGATTTATTTTCTAAACATTTTGAAAATCAAGTTAAATTGTGTCTTAATTGAGGGGGGCTTGTGACCCGGGTGAGGGGAATATTTTTGCTTCACTAAGGCTTGGGCTTAGTGCTCGGGCTCGTGTCTGCACCATGGACAAGTCAACCAAGACTAATCTTTTTGGAAAAATTAATTTTGATTTATTTTCTAAACATTTTGAAAATCAAGTTAAATTGTGTCTTAATTGAGGGGGGCTT
Source organism: Papaver bracteatum (assembly GCA_023529315.1). Taxonomy (NCBI): domain Eukaryota; kingdom Viridiplantae; phylum Streptophyta; class Magnoliopsida; order Ranunculales; family Papaveraceae; genus Papaver; species Papaver bracteatum. The sequence goes on from JAJJWX010000605.1 coordinate 21,008, forward strand.
GTGACCCGGGTGGGGGAAATATTTTTGCTTCACTAAGGCTTGGGCTTAGTGCTCGGGCTCGTGTCTGCACCATGGACAAGTCAACCAAGACTAATCTTTTTGGAAAAATTAATTTTGATTTATTTTCTAAACATTTTGAAAATCAAGTTAAATTGTGTCTTAATTGAGGGGGGCTTGTGACCCTGATGGGGGGAAATTGTTTTGCTTCACTAAGGCTTGGGCTTAGTGCTTTTTGGAAAAATTAGGGCTCGTGTTCTGCACCATGGACAAGTCAACCAAGACTAATCTTTTTGGAAAAATTAATTTTGATTTATTTTCTAAACATTTTGAAAATCAAGTTAAATTGTGTCTTAATTGAGGGGGGCTTGTGACCCGGGTGGGGGAAATATTTTTGCTTCACTAAGGCTTGGGCTTAGTGCTCGGGCTCGTGTCTGCACCATGGACAAGTCAACCAAGACTAATCTTTTTGGAAAAATTAATTTTGATTTATTTTCTAAACATTTTGAAAATCAAGTTAAATTGTGTCTTAATTGAGGGGGGGGGGGGGCTTGTGACCGGGTGGGGGGAAATATTTTTGCTTCACTAAGGCTTGGGCTTAGTGCTCGGTTTCGTGTCTGCACCATGGACAAGTCAAACAAGACTAATCTTTTTGGAAAAATTAATTTTGATTTATTTTCTAAACATTTTGAAAATCAAGTTAAATTGTGTCTTAATTGAGGGGGGCTTGTGACCCGGGTGGGGGAAATATTTTTGCTTCACTAAGGCTTGGGCTTAGTGCTCGGGCTCGTGTTTGCACCATGGACAAGTCAACCAAGACTAATCTTTTTGGAAAAATTAATTTTGATTTATTTTCTAAACATTTTGAAAATCAAGTTAAATTGTGTCTTAATAGAAGGGGGGCTTGTGACCCGGGTGGGAGGAAATATTTTTGCTTCACTAAGGCTTGGGCTTAGTGCTCGGGCTCGTGTTTGCACCATGGACAAGTCAACCAAGACTAATCTTTTTGGAAAAATTAATTTTGATTTATTTTCTAAACATTTTGAAAATCAAGTTAAATTGTGTCTTAATTGAGGGGGGCTTGTGACCCGGGTGGGGGAAATATTTTTGCTTCACTAAGGCTTGGGCTTAGTGCTCGGGCTCGTGTCGGCACCATGGACAAGTCAACCAAGACTAATCTTTTTGGAAAAATTAATTTTGATTTATTTTCTAAACATTTTGAAAATCAAGTTAAATTGTGTCTTAATTGAGGGGGGCTTGTGACCCGGGTGGGGGAAATATTTTTGCTTCACTAAGGCTTGGGCTTAGTGCTCGGGCTCGTGTCTGCACCATGGACAAGTCAACCAAGACTAATCTTTTTGGAAAAATTAATTTTGATTTATTTTCTAAACATTTTGAAAATCAAGTTAAATTGTGTCTTAATTGAGGGGGGGGCTTGTGACCCGGGTGGGGGGGAAATATTTTTGCTTCACTAAGGCTTGGGCTTAGTGCTCGGGCTCGTGTCTGCACCATGGACAAGTCAACCAAGACTAATCTTTTTGGAAAAATTAATTTTGATTTATTTTCTAAACATTTTGAAAATCAAGTTAAATTGTGTCTTAATTGAGGGGGGCTTGTGACCCGGGTGGGGGGAAATATTTTTGCTTCACTAAGGCTTGGGCTTAGTGCTCGGGCTCGTGTCTGCACCATGGACAAGTCAACCAAGACTAATCTTTTTGGAAAAAATTAATTTTGATTTATTTTCTAAACATTTTGAAAATCAAGTTAAATTGTGTCTTAATTGAGGGGGGCTTGTGACCCGGGTGGGGGGGAAATATTTTTTGCTTCACTAAGGCTTGGGCTTAGTGCTCGGGCTCGTGTTTTCACCATGGACAAGTCAACCAAGACTAATCTTTTTGGAAAAATTAATTTTGATTTATTTTCTAAACATTTTGAAAATCAAGTTAAATTGTGTCTTAATTGAGGGGGGTTTGTGACCCGGGTGGGGGGAAATATTTTTGCTTCACTAAGGCTTGGGCTTAGTGCTCGGGCTCGTGTCCGCACCATGGACAAGTCAACCAAGACTAATCTTTTTGGAAAAATTAATTTTGATTTATTTTCTAAACATTTTGAAAATCAAGTTAAATTGTGTCTTAATTGAGGGGGGCTTGTGACCCGGGTGGGGGAAATATTTTTGCTTCACTAAGGCTTGGGCTTAGTGCTCGGGCTCGTGTCTGCACCATGGACAAGTCAACCAAGACTAATCTTTTTGGAAAAATTAATTTTGATTTATTTTCTAAACATTTTGAAAATCAAGTTAAATTGTGTCTTAATTGAGGGGGCTTGTGACCCGGGTGGGGGGAAATATTTTTGCTTCACTAAGGCTTGGGCTTAGTGCTCGGGCTCGTGTCTGCACCATGGACAAGTCAACCAAGACTAATCTTTTTGGAAAAATTAATTTTGATTTATTTTCTAAACATTTTGAAAATCAAGTTAAATTGTGTCTTAATTGAGGGGGGCTTGTGACCCGGGTGGGGGAAAATATTTTTGCTTCACTAAGGCTTGGGCTTAGTGCTCGGTCTCGTGTCTGCACCATGGACAAGTCAACCAAGACTAATTTTTTGGAAAAATTAGTTTTGATTTATTTTCTAAACATTTTGAAAATCAAGTTAAATTGTGTCTTAATTGAGGGGGGGCTTGTGACCCGGGTGGGGGGAAATATTTTTGCTTCACTAAGGCTTGGGCTTAGTGCTCGGGCTCGTGTCTGCACCATGGACAAGTCAACCAAGACTAATCTTTTTGGAAAAATTAGTTTTGATTTATTTTCTAAACATTTTGAAAATCAAGTTAAATTGTGTCTTAATTGAGGGGGGCTTGTGACCCAGGTGAGGGGAAATATTTTTGCTTCACTAAGGCTTGGGATTAGTGCTCGGGCTCGTGTCTGCACCATGGACAAGTCAACCAAGACTAATCTTTTTGGAAAAATTAATTTTGATTTATTTTCTAAACATTTTGAAAATCAAGTTAAATTGTGTCTTAATTGAAGGGGGCTTGTGACCCGGTGGGGGGGAAATATTTTTGCTTCACTAAGGCTTGGGCTTAGTGCTCGGGCTCGTGTCTGCACCATGGACAAGTCAACCAAGACTAATCTTTTTGGAAAAATTAATTTTGATTTATTTTCAAACATTTTGAAAATCAAGTTAAATTGTGTCTTAATAGAAGGGGGGCTTGTGACCCGGGTGGGGGGAAATATTTTTGCTTCACTAAGGCTTGGGCTTAGTGCTCGGGCTCGTGTCTGCACCATGGACAAGTCAACCAAGACTAATCTTTTTTGGAAAAATTAATTTTGATTTATTTTCTAAACATTTTGAAAATCAAGTTAAATTGTGTCTTAATTGAGGGGGGGGCTTGTGACCCCTGTGGGGGGAAATATTTTTGCTTCACTAAGGCTTGGGCTTAGTGCTCGGGCTCGTGTTAGTGCACCATGGACAAGTCAACCAAGACTAATCTTTTTGGAAAAATTAATTTTGATTTATTTTCTAAACATTTTGAAAATCAAGTTAAATTGTGTCTTAATTGAGGGGGGCTTGTGACCCGGGTGGGAGGAAATATTTTTGCTTCACTAAGGCTTGGGCTTAGTGCTCGGGCTCGTGTCTGCACCATGGACAAGTCAACCAAGACTAATCTTTTTGGAAAAATTAGTTTTGATTTATTTTCTAAACATTTTGAAAATCAAGTTAAATTGTGTCTTAATTGAGGGGGGCTTGTGACCCGGTGGGGGAAATATTTTTGCTTCACTAAGGCTTGGGCTTAGTGCTCGGGCTCGTGTCTGCACCATGGACAAGTCAACCAAGACTAATCTTTTTGGAAAAATTAATTTTGATTTATTTTCTAAACATTTTGAAAATCAAGTTAAATTGTGTCTTAATTGAGGGGGGCTTGTGACCCGGGTGGGGGAAATATTTTTGCTTCACTAAGGCTTGGGCTTAGTGCTCGGGCTCGTGTCTGCACCATGGACAAGTCAACCAAGACTAATCTTTTTGGAAAAATTAATTTTCCGCGTCAATTGCGTCCATCCGAAGTCGCAGATTACTTTTGAACTGGAGTACAATAATTCGATCAATTTAATCGTAGCGCTTAAGCATTACCGATTGTAATAATTGCGTCAAAATATTAGGGTGTATGCTCGCCCCTCTTAATCCTATAACTCAAAATTACTTTTCGGAAAGAAACACAATGAATAGGTGATTTTGGTGTGTGTTTAGGGTTAGAAGATGAATTGCAAAAGCAAAAGAAAGGCGGAGGTTTAGCATTGGTTCGGCATGGTTTGCCTACATCCACGGACCGAATCCCCTTGGGGTGATACTTTATTGATATTTGTGTTACATCACATTTTCCCTATTGGCTACTTTAAATCATTTCTGCTCCCCTATTTATACAATTCAATATCTAATTTCAATATAAACATAAATTGCATTAACAGCTCATTCATTCCTCCATCTTCAATTTCGTACTTAAAATCGCTTAGGAATTAATTATGCATGTATGTAAGCGTGTAATCAAAACATCGCATGGTGGCAAATGCCCTCTTTGCCCCCAGAATTCAATGGTTTAAAGCATGTTAGTTCTGCATACCTCTATCTTTAATTCTGTATTAAAACTGCTTGCATGCATCTTTGAATAATTTATGTATACTTGCAGATCGATTAATGGTTGACAGCACAATGGATGGCGGTGTGGATAGAATTTGGTGGCAAAAGATAGGTGGAGACTCGGTTGGAAGTGCGAGGAAGATTTTTTCATTGGAATGGTTAGCAGCATTGCTGGCCACAAGACTAAAATTGGCTAGGGGTGCGATTGACTTTGATAGTTGTTGATGGTTGACTTTGACCATTGACCGGTCATTGACTTTGACCATTGACCTTGACCGATATTGACTTTGAGCGGTTGACCGACTTTGACCATTAATTGGTCTATGCAGACTGGTGGGATGCGTTGGTTGACTGGTGTGAGAACTTGGATGAGGACCAAAAATTGATTCAAGTATCAATTTGGCCCATTAAGTGGTATTTTTACTTATGGTACAAATATCACCCCCCTGCTAACCTCCAACTTGTTGGGGTTAAGAAAAATTTTTGTTTTCCTTAGTTAATGATAAAACTCGCCCCCAAGTGTGGATTATTGATATTGAGGTGACTTGCGAACTTCCCTTATTGTTTACGAAAATCACAATCAATACGCCCCCAAGTGAGGCTATTGTAGTAGGAGATGGAAGGAAATAGTTGAGCATGAACCACTGTTGTATGCAAAATCAGGACCGTAGGCTGAACTATTCTGTAACAGAAGCGTGATGCTTGAGCGGAGTGGTATTATGAGTGAGTGATAACTGTTGGTGTCAAACTGAACTGCGATAGTTGCGTAGGACTTGACTGCGACGACCACAAAAACTGTCCATCCCTCTGTTAATGAGCAAAAGCAGGTAGTAATATCGTTGGAAAAATGGTGCAACGCGGCCGATCACTGGACTGGGATATGCGAACATAGATGGACTACAGCAGCATCGAGCATTGCAACAGCTGCGATCAAGTTTGGACTGCGGGAGGATTGAGCAAAACTACACTCTGTTATTTATATCAATTTTGATCAAGAAGACTTGATCACAGTGCTTCAAGAAGACGGTATTCAAAGAAATTGCGATCAGTTGGACTGCACAGAGTGACGAGCAAAATCTGCGCGCAGCAGCTGCGATTAGTTTCGATTGCAGGAGTTCGCAGTGAGCGACTACGACAACTTGGATCGAGATGGTATCTGGCCCGAGATCGAGCATTGCAATAGTTGCGATCACCGGATCAAAGAGCGTATTTGTTGCAAAACTGCATCGCAGCAACGCGATCAGGATGACTGCAAAGAGTTATGAACAGAGCTGGACTGCAGCATTCTTGATCGCCTGGTCTGCATCATCATGAGCATTGCAACACCGCGATCACCGGGTGCCGAGTACAACAAAAATCGTGATTTAGCACCGTGAATCGGTGGATCCAAGAGTTGCGAGCAGATGCTGACTGCAGCAGCTTGATCAATTTGGATTGCAACAATTTGGGAGGGGACTGGACTTAAAACAGTTCGATAAACATAGGTGTAACTGTTACAACAAAACAAACAAAGATCAGTTGCGTCAATCGAAGTCTAACCAGACTCAGATCAGTTAAATCAATCGAAAAACCAGACTACATCAATTGCGTCAATTGAATCTGAAGTCGTATACAAAGCTGGACTGCATCAGTTACGTCAGCGAATGCAGTAGTTGCATTTGAATCGAGTACAATAATTGATCAATTGAATCGTAGTAGTTAAGCATTATTGATTGTAATAATTGTGTCAAAATATTAGGGTGTATGCTACCGCCCTCTTAATCCTGTAACTCGTTGGAGGATTAAAGTTTGGAGTTACACAGTTTCGATTTTATTTTAATTTTATTGCAATTAGGTGTTGTGTAACTCGCTTTAAAAGCGTATGGAGTGTTACGCGGCTCGCCCAGAAAAAAGAATTATTTCAGACCATGAGTTGTTACATATTTCGCCCCAAGCGATCGTCAGTCACGTTGAAGTGATATGAAACTCGCACCCATGAGATAGCGATTGTCATGCTGCTCAATGCTCGCACAAGGGTGCACTGCCTTGCTGCATTTTGCTCGTGCCTGAGATTTTGAAAATGTCTGCTATCGGAATTCGCGCGGGGCCAATCCCACTATTCCAGATGTGCGCGAGTGAAAAATGTGCATCTCCTCGTGAAGAAAATGCTTGCCACATTAAAGGTGCCTCACTTTGAACAAAAGTATGCACTGAATATATGAAAAGATGCAAAAATATGTAAATTGTATACTTACCATATTGAAATATTATTGTGACTTTGTTTATGAAGTCATTTGTAGTTGCGGATTATCTCACAACTACACCTCAATAAAATCCATGAATTTAATATGATGATCTCAATTATTTGATGTGAAGATGAAGATTAAAGTACTAAAATTATAAAAAGAGACACAAAGATTTTTACGTGGTTCGATCAATGTGATCTACATCCACGGTGCTTCACTAATGATTGTATGTGATTACATGATTTTACAATTGAGACTCCATTAATGAATATTTGGAGCTCTAGAATTTTTGGGGAGGAAGATGATAAGAAAATAAAATCTCTCTAAAAAATTCTCTCTCCTCCTAAAATTATCCTCCCTTGCTCAAAGATCTCTCCCACTTCTCATGCCTAAATGGCTATTTATACAATCTTACAAAATATGACAGTTGTGTTGTCCCGCCATTTGGTTGAGAATTATCTTGCGAACCTTCGTAACTTCACTTCGCGAACTTCTTTTGGTTTTCCTCGTGATTTCCTTTGCTCGCAAAAATATTCCTTGCTCATAAGATGTCTTTTCTTTCCATAATTTCGTAAGTTATCATTTGTTGTGATATTCCGCTCCTACATCTTGCCTCTTTTTTCTTGAATATTGCTTGAAGAAGCGATCTTTAAGAAAAAATCCGTGAAATAATCCGCAACTACATAATTGGCGCTAGAAACAGGGAGAAGAGCGAGAACGAGAAATATTGCGAGCGAAAAGGAAGAACAACAATTTCAAGATGCTCTGCAACAAAACAATTGTGATAATCGGAAAGAAGATATTTGTAAAATTGTACAAAACCATATCTCATTGAACTTTCAAGGTTAAGAACGAACATGGAATTCTATGAAAGAGTCTAGGCTTCGGGCAGCAAACATCATCAAAATCCCAGGACAATAATTCGAAGAGGAATGACGAGTTGAAAAGGATGAAATTAGAACAAAGCTATAGCAACAACTAAATTTAAAGGGAAGAATTTTATTCTAATTTTATGATTTTAGTCTTTATATTATAAAATATAGTGATTTAAACTAAAATCTTGAGTAAAAAGCCTGATTCAAAGTGATTTCTGTTTACAGATTTACAACTTACAAAACTTGATTTACAAAGACATTTAAATGAATTTGAAATATTGGGTATCAAAAATTTGACAAAGTTGGAAAACTTTTCCATGAACAAAACTAGACGATTTTTAGATGATAATTTCATTTTAGACAAGATAAGGCTTAGCACAGATTCCTCTAGATTTTTTGAATTGTTTTTGTTGTTCGCAAGAATACGTAATTGGAGATCTTCGTAGCATAAATTATTAACACACGAAAAGAATACATCTTACGAAAAATATGTAAAGGGAGAAAACAACTTCAATTGTGAAAGAAGAAGGAATGGTACACGGTGGTAAAGATTCTACGAAGATGACTTTATATCATCGATAAATAGGGAAGAAGAAGTTCTGCGAACAAAGACACCAACTCCAATGAAAACAAATGATGAGAGGGAACCACACCAGTTTTGAAAAGAAGATCATCGATTAACGTATGTTGTAACAATATATCATTTCACATCAATCAATACCTGCATAGATAACAATTCCTGCGAAGTTTCGAGGGTAACTTATGGGTCGATTGAATTGAGTCCATGATATCTGCGAAGAGTAACGTAAAAATTAATGAAACTCATTGGCGTAACTCGTTGACAACTTTTTCAAAAACCAACTCCGACTATAGCTCATCATATCATCAAAGAATCAGCGAAGAGATAGAGAAATAGAAGTTGTGGAAGTTTTAAAAGAAACCACTTTATAGAAGGGGAATCTTAATTCGTCATCGGCATTAATTAGTGAACAGCGAGGCAAGGATACCTCGTCGATCAAAGAAACTTGACAAGGCCACTACAATCACATCATTTGCTATTATCTTGCGAACATAATTATCTTGCGAAGGCAAAGGAGAAAACTTCTTTGTTATTAGGTGTCTAACCGGATACTATTCGTCGATATTCGCATAAATATTTTGCTATTATATTGCTATTATCTTGCTAACAAAGACTTGAGACACTGGGTTTTCGAAGGCAAAGTCTTGTGTGTGTGAAAGGAAGGCAAAGGAGCTGGAAACCAGTGGAGTTGTGAAACATAATGTACGGAGTTAGGAAGCTGAGAAGAACGGTGTTGGGTGACGATGCGGTGATGGCTTGATTGAACGGTGGAGGAAAGATCTTGGATGATGATAAGGGTATGAGCTTGTTATTCGTACGTACATGGAAGTGTTTTACACGACGTAAAGTAGAAACTGGAGTTAGTGGTGTTATGACCGTGGTGAATAAAGGTGAAGGAGGAGTTGGTTCTGTTGTTCGATTCGAAAACGAGGGTTGGTGATTAAATTGGGCTGGACTGGACCCATTAGAGATGATTAGCTTCGCCAAAGCATCACCAGAAATGACGAACCTATAGACAGACAAGTAACTTGCAAACGTTCGCAGAAAATATTCGTTTACTTCATTACCCAGATTCAGCAAGTCAACTCGCCGTAATCAGTGATACAATAACTTGCAATATAGAGCGCTACCAATCTGAGCCGGTCAACATTTAAATGACGAAGTTACCTTATCAATAACTATATCAAAGCAACTTATCAAATGTGAAATATATGATCCGAAGAAGAGTTCAGAAAGTGGAGCAAAAGGGTGATTAATTATCGCCAGTTCACTCTCAAAACACCAGGGAAGAATTTAGAAGACCACCATATACTTCGTAAACATCTGGAAGTTCTCAAAGTCCAGCTAACAAATCAAATGAAAGAGGCATGCATAATAGCAAAGAATGCTAGCAGTGAATAGTTAGCTAATCACAAAGAAAAGTTAATCTATCAGAAAAGAACAAATGAAATGCAATGATCAAGATACGTTAAAGTTATCATGTCTTTAAATCCTAGCAGGGGAGAGAACAATGGGATGAAAAAGAAGTAAAAACGTACAAAGAAGGGACTTAATGGATACCAAAGGAAGCCAGCGTAATAGAAGGGACTTAATGCATGCAAAGAAGAAGTAAAAAAAAAAAAAAACGTGCAGAGCAACAAATGAAAATGTACAGAGAAAAGAAGTAATAACAAGACAAAAATATGAGTTGCTTTCGCAAAATGTGAACCGGCTCGGATGGTCGCAAGAAGAGCTGATAAGATGATGGACACAAGTTCGAGTCTCCCCATTCGCAAATTTTTTGAACTTCGCAAATGTTTGCCATGCGAATATTCGCAACACAAACAATTCTACTCTTTGCACTTCGCAAATATTTACCTTGCGAAACTTCGCAGCATAAATTGATATCGTAAATAATTCCTTCGCAGATGTTAACTTCGTACAAATGTTTACTTCGCGAGATGTTCGTCTACTTCGTGTAAATCATTACTTCGCGAGATGATCGTTTACTTTGTGCAAATTATTACTTGCAAGATTTTTGGGTATTTCGCAAGAAGAAAGTGGGAGATTATTTCACAAGAAATGACAAGTCATATACTTCGCAAGAGACAACAACAAGCCGTAAAAAGGTAAGTACCATTTCCCTGAATATTTTATTTACAAAAGATAAAAGATTTTTGATTTTATTCCCCAAAAGCGATATACTCGCAAGATTTCTACAATTTCTAAGATTTCAAAACATTTCAAAGATTTTTAGATTGGTGAAAAGTGATACAATCGCAAGATTCAAAAATGAGTTTATCGCAAAATTTAACGATCTCAAAATTTTTCAAAGACTTCAAAATTACAAAAAATAGAAAATTAAATTCTATATTTCTATAGAACAATTTTGATTAATACTTCTCATACTTTTCATACTTCTTATACTAAACATTTCATGAAAACATTCAATATTTTATGCACATGAAAAATTTACGATGAATTTTAAAAAGGCGAAAAAATACCGCCATTTACGATTAACTTGCGAATAAAAGACCGCAATCGTGATCAGCCTCCAAAAAAGAAAGAGAGCCGCAGAAAATTTTATACAGGCAAACCTTTTGTGGCGTACACCCTAGTTCGCGAAGCTATATTTCGTAAGAGGCAAAGTCCTAAAGTACGTCATTTAAGGGGGTACCTATAAACGTGGCTAAGGGTAAGGAACACCACCAAGGGCCCTTAGTACATGGTAAAAATTTAGGTACAACCCAATAATGGGTACCTATCCGGGTTAGACACCTTGGATTCTCACCTAATCTAGCGATATTACGCAATATAAAATGCGGTGTAAGAGGATTTAGGTTGGGCGACTAAGGCATCTTGTCTTTCCCAAGAAGTGCGAGAAACGATCAAGGCGCCGAGGTACACGGTTGAGTCAAGAGTGCCGGGTGAGGTTGAACCACATCTGCCATTTTTGACAAGTCTTGGAAAATGATGCATTTGGCCCAAAGATACCCCATAGGGTGCAACCTCGTAACTATAAGCCTATAGGCAAAAAGGATAAGAGGTTGCGATCAAGTCAGTTGTTGGCAAAAAATAGGATGGGAAGAGCTAACCTTGTATGGTCGATGTACACTTCCTTGAAGGGGAAACCAGGGGGGAAGATAAAGTGGGCAGCACCCTCCATTAGGGAGCTGTACGTGCTATAAGACGCAAATGTCACGAGGCTTCTTGTTTGCAAAAACATAAAGGCTTGTCATATTTGTGCAACATTTGAACTTCTGCGAGCCTTCTAAAAAAAAAAGAACTCGCAAAACATAACAATGAAGATAAGATGAGATCAATGGGTTTTTGCATGAAAGTGTAAAGACGTCCTGCGATTTCATCGCAAGACGATAATGTCATGAGGTTGTATGTTCGCAAGAATGTTCAGACTTGTCATATTATCGCAAATACAAAAGTTTACTACAAAAGAGGTGGAAAAATAAGACCTTTACTTAGGAAGGCATGATAAGACCACAGCAATTAATGAAATTCATTACAATCATTGAAGAAATTATACAAGAATATACATCATGAAGTTTTGAAGAGAAGACAACTTCATCAAGATCATTGAAGAATTTTGAAGAGAATATATATCAAAGAAGACAATTTAATCAAGATCATTGAAGAATTTTGAAGACAATATATATCAAAGAAGACAATTCCATCAATATCATTGAAGAATTTTTACAAGAATATATATCATGAAGTCATAGCAAAAGAGGCGATTTCATTCGCGATCAAAGACGAATTTATATAAGAAAATACACAAATAAACTTGCGAAGATAATTATATGAATAGAGGCAATTCAAAGATATATCAATTTTACCGCAGCAAAATGAGCTAAGTAACACAAACATTAGCTATGCATTATAATAGATAAGTATTCACATCATACAAGCATCATACTTGCATCATACAAGCATCATATTTGCATCATACAAGCATCATACTCGCATCATTCAAGCATCATATTTGCATCATAAATGCATTGCATAAACATTTCATGGCATAAGAATCGCATACGCATTTCATAACATAATCATTACATGAATATTATATTCGCACAAGTATTGTACAAAATTCTACAGGAAAATACCACGAAACTTCGCAGAAATATTCATAATTCGCAGGACTATTCATAATTCGCAACAGTATATTCGCAACAGTATGTTCGCAACACTATGTTCGCAACACTATTTACAACACTATTCGCAACATTATATTCGCAACACTATACTCGCAAAGACTATTCAAAGACTATTCGAAGTTCGTAAAATTAAAAAAATTAAGAAATCCATGAGAAAAATTCGTGAAGTTAGCATGGTTACCACTTGAGGCAAAGGAAAGATAAGAATAGAGATGCAATTTAATTATTCAACATTTTCTCAAGGATTCTCCTTCATAGATAAAGAACAGAGGCAACTATGGATACCCAAGAAAATATTTGATGTTCTTTATCTTCTCGAAGAATCCTCACCAAAAGTGGAATAATAATTTCACATGAACAAGAGGCAATATTTATCACTCTCATCAAGGATATTTTATACTTCTTATATAATTCGAGGATTAAATACTTCTTATACTTCTTAAGGATACTTCATACTTCTTATATATTTCGAGGATTAAGTACTTCTTATACTTCTTCAAGGATATTTTATATTTCTTATACTTCATACTTCTTCAAGATACTTCACACACTTCATACTTCGCAAGATGATACTTCTAATTATTTCTTAAAGTTTCAGAACTTCGCAAAAGAATAGAGGCAAGTATATACTTTTCGAGTTTGATATTCTTTCGCTTGTTCCTTCAACAACAAAGATCAAAGACTACTACAACGGATTTTTTCTTAAAGATCGCTCTTCAAGCAATATTCAAGAAAAAAGAGGCAAGATGTAGGAGCGGAATATCACAACAAATGATAACTACGAAATTATGGAAAGACATCATCTTGCGAGCGAATATTTTGCGAAAAAGGAAATCACGAGGAAACCAAAAAAAGTTCGAAGTGAAGTTACGAAGGTTGCAAGATAATTCTCAAATCCGAAATGGCGGGACAACACAACTGTCATATTTTGTAAGATTGTATAAATATCCATTTAGGCATGAGAAGTGGGAGAGATCTTTTGAGCAAGGGAGGATAATTTTAGGAGGAGAGAGAATTTTTTAGAGAGATTTTATTTTCTTTATCATCTTCCTCCCCAAAAATTCTAGAGCTCCAAATATTCATTAATGGAGTCTCAATTGTAAAATCATGTAATCACATACAATCATTAGTGAAGCACCGTGGATGTAGATCACATTGATTGAACCACGTAAAAATCTTTGTGTCTCTTTTTATAATTTTAGTACTTTAATCTTCATCTTCACATCAAATAATTGAGATCATCATATTAAATTCATGGATTTTATTGAGGGTGTAGTTGTGAGATAATCCGCAACTACATCATTAGGATGCCCACTGGCTATGTTGGTGTTTTCCAGCGGCGATGACTAGTATAGTTGCCTTAGCGTAGTTTGGATTGAAGATAGTTGCCATGGAACTGTATTTCAGCAGCTGCGATCGGCTGTACTGTAACAGTTATACATAAAACTGGACTGAAGCAGCAGTTTTACCAACTGGACTTTAGGAATTCAAAAGGACTGCGACAGTTCGACTAACTGGCCAGCAGCTGTTGCTGTGAAACTGGGTTGTAGCAGTTTGATCAACCAAATTATAGCAGTTTTAACTAGCACCGAATATGTGTGTGTTGATGTTTATGAATCGAACCAGCACCCACGAACTTGCACACATGCGTTTTTTTGGGTAGGAACTCTACGCAACAGCGTTTGCGAACTTCGAATGTGTAGTTTTCACTTGATAGTGGTTGACGTGTTACTCGGAACCTCAAAAATTAAAATTTCCAAACTCATTATTTTTCACTCCCATGTTGTAGGGAATTGAAAGGTGATTCCAATGAGCCAAAAATCACTCAATTCGGACTTAAAACGAAGAAGTTATTGACGAAATACGATTTTCTCTCAAGGCAGCGTCTTGCCGATGACGTGTAGCGAGCTATTTGGACTATCTCGCTGACACAGCATGCTGATGTGGCATAGACGATTTTGACATGTCGTGCTGACATGGAATCTGTCACTTACGTGGCGGTTGACGTGGCATGTTGATCGAAATTTCCCGGGGCGTGGCGGCCGCGTTGTAATTGGGTATGGCGTGGCAACTGACCAAGTGGACCAGAGCATCAGCGGGTTGTATTAGCGGGACATCGAAGATTGATGTACCAAAGATGCATCGAACTTTTCCTTCGTGACCGACGGAAGTGGGTGAAGAAAACCTAAGTTAAGGTAGGTGAACAAAGACTCGAAAAAGTGGGTGAGAGTTGCCGCCGAATTAATTTGCGACTAATCGTCCGGTTAGTGATTAATATGCGGTGTCTCGTCTTCATCGTCGATTGCCGCTCGACTTGGCGCGACTTTTTTTTTTTTTTTTTTTTGAAACTTTCGCCACGGTTTCCACGAACAGTGATCTTTCCTCCGTACATCCAGCGACATTTTCGCGGAATCGTTGTCTTTGTTTTTGTAGTTTCTGGCAACGGTGGTGGAAGTGTTGTCTTTGTTGTTTTCCTTTGCAACGGTTTTTCTGTTTTTCTTCTTTTTCCTTAGACTTTTAGCAACGGTTGTAGGGGTCGTTTTTGTTTCTCATGGACCTTTCACCGTGGTTTTGCTACACTTTTGTGGCCCTTTCTGGAACTTCTTGAGATGCTTTTCTGGTGGGTTTTCTCTAGGGTTTTCAAGGCCCTACAGATGTAGGCAACTTGTCACCTCTGCGATCATGACTGTAGCGATTTTGTCATACGGAAAACTCAAACAGGTGGATAATGCGTTATTTGAGAAGTTATTTTTTCGAACTTTGGACTTGAACATGTTGCGGATCGAACATCCTGACAACAATCTTGGAAATTTTTGCAGTGAGTCAGCTGTGGTGGCTCCCGACTGCGATGTTAGACTGCAGCAGTTGCAATCATCTGGACTGCAGTAATTGTAATTAATGCAGCGCAGCGTGCGATGTTGGGCTACTGATGATTGGAAACAAGCTGGACCGAGCCATGTTGCGGATCGAACATCCAACAACAATTTTGATGATGTTTTACGACATCTTTCACGTGGATCGAACTTTCTAATGGGGTTTCACCAGTCTTAATAGTGATTTTTCGCCATGTAACGTGCACAGATTGTAACATACCGCCACCGCTTTGATGGTATTCCACTCTAACTTTTGCCGGACCGAACATTTTGGCAACATTTTCACTGAGACTTGATAGTGATGTAATTTAGGTGGTTTTTAAGGTATGATTTTAGCAAACCTCGAACTCGACGGATAGCAGCGATTGTGATCAACTTGACTGCAGATTCGTGATTTCATGGTCAACAGAACGGTTTAACGATCATTGATCGCACCAATTGCGTAATCGACAGATCGAATGCGCCAAAGATTCGTTCAACTGGTGCAATAGTGATTTTCAAGACGTTAAAACTGCTTTTTGGCGGACATGATTTGAATCATTTTCTACAACTTTTCTCAATAGGAAAACACGATTCATTTTCGAATCCTTTAGTCGCGTAATGTTTGTACCCAAAATTACTTTCGGGGCATGAAACACAATGAATAGGTGATTTTGGTGTGTGTTTAGGGTTAGAAGATGAATTGAAAAACAAAAGAAAGACAGAGGTTTAACGTGGTTCGACATGGTTTGCCTACATCCACTACCTAATCCCTTAGGGGTGATACTTTATTGATATTTGGGTTACCATATCTGCTTTTTCCCTATTGGCTACCCCTTAAATCATTTCTTCTCCCCTATTTATACAATTCAATATCTAATTTCAATATAAACATAAATTGCATTAACAGACTCATTCATTCCTTCATCTTCAATTCGTATTTAAAAACTACTAGAATTGATTATGCATGTATGTATGCTTGTTGTAATCAAGGTATTGCATGGGTGAAACTGCTACTGCTAGAATTCAATGGCTGAAACTGCTGTAATTAGTTTTGCATGGCTCTATATTCAATTCTGCTTGAAACTGTTTGCATGCTTCTTTGAATAATTTATATATACTAGCAGACTGGATTGATGGTTGACAGGCACAATGGCTGGCAGTGTGGATGGAGGCTGGCTGGCAGCATGGGTGGAGACTGGTTGGCAGTGCGGAAGATTTTTTGGCTGGGAATGGTTAGCAGCATTGCTGGCTACAAGACTGAAAATTGGCTAGGGGTGCGACTGACTTTGATAGTTGACTGACGGTTGACTTTGACTATTGAACGGCCGTTGACTTTGTCCATTGATATTGACCGAATGTTGACTTTGACAGTTGACCAATTTTGACCATTGACCGGTCTGTGCATACTGGTGGGTTGCGTTGGTTGATTGGTCAGCGAGCTTGGATGAGGACAAAAAAATGATTCAAGTATGGCCCATTAAGTGGTATTTTTACTTATGGTACAAACAAGCCTGCTTATCTCTTAATGTTGAGTTATACCTCCAGAAAGAGCAAGAATCTCTTGACTAAATCAAGTTATGATGAATAATATTCATGTTGAGGTTGATATTGATTTACTAATCAATGAGACCAATGCTCCTCCTCTGTGTAATCCAATTAGTTGTGATAAACGAAACGAATTACAAGAGGAGTTTAAATATCAGTCATCTGAGTGTATCACCTCAAGGCATGAATTGATTAGTTGCTCAATTCCTGATACTTCCTATCAAGATAGTAGTATTGTCTTCTTTTATGAAGAATCTAGGTAGTCTCTTTTTATCAAAAGAGTTTCCTTCGTAGTATTAAAAACTATCTGAGAAACTGTTTTTTATAAGTTGGAAAACAAGAAATCGAGTAAACACAAATCCTTTTGGGTTCTCTTGAAGTTCTTTGATAGACTTATAAAAAACAAGTTTGTGGAAGTATTTCTCAACGCTACAAGATTTAAGAGTTGTTGGAAAGAACTCTTTCTTGGTGCCATGGTGAGCAAGAAATTGTTCACCTCAACACAACTTGATTATGTTGTAAGTGCATCCTCACAAAGGAATTCCCTTCTACGTATACGTGAGGGAAGCACAAGAATTGGGGCACACAAATTATGTTTGGTAAGGATGTAGAATTCGACTGAATTCTCCTAAAGTTTTGAAAATAGCAGTTCGAGATGTTTGGTCTTGATGGTACACCTACCAGGTATGGATAACATCTTTTAAAAACAAAATCCAGGAGTTTAAGTTCGTGACTTGAAAATTCGTGTACAAACCCGTAAGTTCGGCGGACACTGTAGACCTCGATATTCGGTCGACTTGTTTTGGACGTAACTTCTTCGTCCAACTCGGAATGAACTCATTCTTTTTGAATTCTCTTCTCTTGAATTCTCTTCAAATTGGAGACGAGAATTCCTGAATTTGGATGAGTTAAGATTGGTATTTGTCCTTCTCTTGTTTTGAGTATTTTTGCTCCGTTTGCTGCACTTGTTCCACTTCTATTGAACTTGGGCACTTGGATTCTTGGAGTTCTACTCTTCTAAGCTAATTTATAGCTTTTACAAGAATGTTGTTGGAAAATATTTTTATACGCCTTTGGTAGCTATTATTGGTATAAATCTGGGGAAAAAGATTGATTATACCCTCTAAGGACAAATCATCTTATATGTGCATTAATGAGTTTGTCTTGGTGCCTAGTAAATCTTATATTTTTATATTTTATTTAGAAAGAATAACTAGTGTTTTGGAATAGCCATTATTGTGATTACACATAGCTATATCTAATGTTCTCATCTTCTTGTTTTACATTTATTGGCTTAAATTCTAAACTTGTTTGGAAGATGATTTTTGTAGTATTAATCTTTTCAATTTTATATATTGCAATATTGTTATGGGATATGTGTTGTTTACGTCCGTGAACTTAAATGTCCCATATTTTGTCAAAAATAAAGTCGTTCGTGAATTGATATGCAAGTATTGATAAAAGGATTAATAGACTTTTGACAAACACAAAAGTTAAGCCTATATTGTCAATTTTTGGTGTAAGATAGGTTAAAATCTTTTGTGATCCAAGGATGAGGTATATTGTGTGTCATTGTGCAAATAGTGATGGAAACATAGAATAAATCCTTGTATATTCCGAAGTAATTGAGTTTCCCTGATCTATCTTGTGTGTATTACTGTGGGACTCCGTATTGTAACTTATGTTGAGCACAAGACAACCAAGTTGATTATTTTCGTGATTAGCTTAGTTGTGTTCCGTAAGGTATTTTACGTCGAGTATATTTGAACTAAATTAATCATTTTGTGTGATTATTTAGTTAGCACTCCATAAGTATTCTTATGTTTGAGCATTTCTTTAACTAGGTTGGTTATTCATGAATCACTACACCATTTTAGGATATAGCAACCCAAAGTAGCAACATCATTAGTGTCGTTTGCTAATTTTTTGTGCTAATTTCAGTTGCTAATGTTTCACAACGACCAGTTGTTGTTGCGTAATTTCGAGCGTAGTGCTTTGTTGGTGAATCGCAAACAACGGGTATTTCAGCGCGCTGCCAGTCGCTTTGCCAAGTAACACTAGTTGTTGTTTTTTCGCCCAAGTCGAAGTTAAACAATTTTGGCATGAAAATTATTCCACCCCTTTGACCTAACCCATCCTTATCTCTTCTTTAACCCCCATTCCTTCTTCTCTCTCTCACTCAACCTCATTCCTCCGAGAAACACAAACCCTCTCTTCAGCCCAGATTCCTTCTTCTTTCTCTCTCGCTTAATCTCGTTCCTCCAAAAAAAACCAAACCCTCTGCATATTAGTTTCTGAAATGTTCTTTTCTAATTCTTAACTTCTGATTTTTTTTCCCTTAGCCATCATTGATCTGAGAAAGCAAAGAACAAACCCAACCATCTACAAAATCCAATCCTAACCCTAGTCCCTAACATATCTATTAGAGGTCGTCGTCTTCAATTAATCAAGAGTCGTTCTATAGTTTCAAAGAACCAACTAAAGAGAGGTTCGCTTCTTCACCGAAATTTGCAATTAGGGTTTCCAATTTTCTGTAATTTTGAGCTTTAAGAACCATATATGAGGATGAACTAACCGAGGATATTATGGTAAGTGGATCGATTAGTGTTTTTTTTTCTATTTTTTTGTTGGTATAAATTTTTGTTTTTTTTGATTTGGTTGTAGTTATGATATTTGTAGGACGGAGAACAAGAGGAGGTTGGAAATAATAAAGAAGATGTTGTCTTTGGGGATGTGATTGTAGAAGGTGAGGAGGAATTAACAAAAAGCAACCTAATTTTTGTTTACCTGAATTTTTTAGTGTTTATTTAATCGAATGAACTCATACATTAAGATTTTGATGTAAATCTATGAAATAAATGAACCAATCTATGTTTGGAATTCATTTTGTGGATTATTCAAAGCAAGAAAGGTATGGGGATTTATTCTTCTCAATTTTTTGCTCGATTTCATCTTTGCGCTATATACTTGTATATTATTGATCTTATTTTTCTTTGATTTCGAACAAAAGGGTAGTTCGTAATCATCTTGTTAATAAGTTTAGAGATATTTGATTTCTTTGCACATGATTTGAATTGATGATGTGACACTCGTGCCTTTTTCGGTTTTCATTCAAAAGCAGTTGAGTTGAAAATCACAATGTCTTTATTAGGCAAACCTAAAGAAGGATGCTTTTATGAGAATGAGTCTGCCTAAATCCAAAATAGGGTTGTTGTAGGAGGAATGCACTAACCAAGATTAGGGTGCCTAAATAGATCATCATGCAGCCCTCCACGTGTTTATCGTTGGACCTGTTAATAATATAGGATACCAAGAGTTAGGATATAAGATATGGAGAGGAGAACTCAAGGGGCTTCCTCTTTTCTTTTGTTCTCTGAACCTTCTCTGGAAATTATATTCTCAGCTCCATCTTGAAAGGAAATCAAAACCTTAGGAACAAGTGTACATCAAGCCATGGTACGATTATAGGAGATTCCAGAAACAATTTTCCCTTTTCGTTTTCAAAAAGACATAAACGAAGCAAGAGAAATCAATGAGGGTTGAGCTCGAAAATCCATCAAAGTTGATGGTGTTGTGATTCCCTTGCTTATTTTGAAGCGGATTAAGTGAATGGAGGTAGGAGAACTTCATCCTTTTGGTTCCATTTCTTCCATCTCCAAATTCCGATTTCTGCATGCAAGGGGGACTTGGGCTGATTGTTAAGTAAGAGATTATTTCTTAGTAAAATTTATGCACTAGATTGTTAATCGAGCTGGATATTTTTTATTTTTCCTCATTTGAGTTTAAGTTCAATATCATTTTGACCTAAAGGAGCTAATCAATTTTTTATTAATTTGTCCCTGATTACTGCAATCCTTTAATTCGGAAAATCGGTTATCAAATAAGTGAAATCAAATGAGTTTAGATTAGAACTCTTAATGTACTGCCAAAGATCATTTATCTTCTTATTAGTCAATAGCTTCAAAACCCCAAGACTAAGTATAATATTAAAGGTAAACTAGATTGGGTTTGAGATCGGAAATCACTGGATTCCTTGTTGATTTTTTAGTTGATTGCATGGAAGGTAAGGGAAACTTATCATTCTTGATTTTTTTATTGTTGAAATATTCTTGACCTATTCCATTGATACATCTTTGATCAATATATTTCTTTGGTGATTAACTCCTCACTAAATTCTAAGCAAGGTTAAGTAATTATCACGATTATACGATGTCTTATGGATTTGAATCAATTATTTTCGGTTCTAGGTTAGCCTAATTTTGAAACTTTGGGAGTTTCCATCACTTACCACGTTCTTACTACTTTAATGGATATTTGTGTTAAATTTTTCATGCTGTGGTGTTGATTGATATTTCCACATCACTAGATAGATATCTACAGGCTCAAAGGTGGTTAGTCATGTAAACCCAACATTTATGCGCCAGATTCGGCCAATATATTGCGATTCAGCCTTTGGAATATGATGAAGTTTTAGCACCTAGAACTTCTTTCAGTCTTACTGATGCGATAAAAATTTGAACGTAATCGGATATCGTTAGGGACTAGAGATGATAGACTAACTATGATTGTGTTCAGAAAGTAACAAATCTGAACGATGCGTTCACCCATGATGTTTTTTATTACCTTCACAAGAATAAGCTAGAACTTTTATATGTCTCTAGAAATGTTGTTAGTAAGGTGTGGTATAAAATTCAGCATAAACAAATCATGTAGTAGCCTAAAACGTCACGATAGTTGTGCCTGAATTTGCAGTCCATAGTTCAAGCAGCCTGTCTTAGCACACATATCCCTTTATCTGACCTTTAGAATGCTGTAAATTTTGATATGCTTAAGGGTGCACAGGAACCGAGTGGGATCGCCGACGTCCCGGAACCGTACCTATTTTTGTGCGAGCTTGAAAGGAAGGTACAGGTGCGGTCCAAAAATAGGAACCGGACCCCTGGGTACAAGTACACGGTCCAATACAAGTCCGTGCCATCCCGGAACGAATGTACCGAGTAACAGTCTGTAATTCTCTGTATGTAAATGGCAGTAAAGTACCATTCCTCTTCTTTGCTGTGTTAGGATTAATTGTAAAGCTTAGCATCTTAAATAACTGATTTGAAGTAGATTAAATCTAAATACTTACAACGGAGTCCGATCTTTTAGTCCCCGAACCAGCAGTTTGCATAAGCATATGATGATAGGTGAAGAGTATAACCGCAGCAGCAGCTAGTGAAACAACCTGGACTAGAGTGAAGGAAGGCTTGTGTATCCTATACAGAAGGAGGACCCTCCACATAACCCATTGATAATCGTTAGCTACATGCTGTGATGTTCCGCTAACTGCATCATGATGCTGAGCAATTGCCAATGCATCTGCTAAAACTATCCGTATTAGGCCTTGATTTATTCCTCCCTTTAAAGAATTCCAGTTTCCTTGCTGCTGAGAATATACATCGAAAACTACTTATAAGCAAGCAACCAAGGTTACAGAATTCAAAATAAATGTGTGAAGAAAAATAGACATAGCTTACCAAATAGTAACCACTCAACACCCTGACATAGCGTTTCAAAGTAGGTCTACTAGTGAAGTATCCTGTCCAGTAAGAATTTGCTCGGTCCGCGTAGCTGATATACATGCGTCGGTGCTTAAGACCACATGAACATGAGAAGTAATTAAGTGAATAATGAGCTGCATCTTTCAATGTGTTCAACTCACGGAAAAAAATCACCGGTTCTTGAGCGGCCAGGATTCATGACTTGAGAAAGTACCGATACCGTTACCGTGCAAATGGTATCGAACCGGGTACAAAGGCACAGTGCACGTCTAAAATTTTGGGCGAGGACTAGGAGGTACAGGTACTAAACCCCGCAAGAACCGAGCCGGAACATGCCGTGTGCACCCTTAGATATGCTTTAGTTCTATAAGTCATAGCTTCTGAAAAAAGTACGACGATCGGATAACATTAGATACTGAAAAAGGTTGGTTAAATCATGTAACCGATTCTGTAATCAGAAATCATGTACAACCTTGGTTTCTCGCTATCTCATTGAATTCTTTAATTCAGCTATTAGAGATGCATTTGGTGTGGTTGAAATTGTTTTGTACCATCTCATTACCTTATTTGGTGCACCATCTCATTTCCACATAATTTCTTGTTAACTTTGTGGTGAAACTCGAGCATGGGGACTAAATGTTATTCTACTAATCAAGTTAATACTGAAATGGATTGAAGTTTAGCTTCCCTAAATGGTTAAGAGTACTCCATTGTGCAGCTAAAACTCTTGGCACTAATTGTTTCATTTCTATTTTTCTTAATGGTTCGATTTGTATACCCTGTGGGCTAATCCAAATGGTATTGGTTAATGTAGTGATGGGTGTAATGCTTGATTAATTTATAATTTGATTTATGTAAACATATCCTTAAAAAACTTTTATTAGTATCTTACTCGTTCTATAAAACTTTAGTAGTGTGGAAAGGTATCATGGTCTATTGGATTGAAACTGACTGAGTTGCTTTTGAGCATAGTATTTATGTAGTAGAGACTATCCAGTATGATGTCGACGCAATTATGATTTTTGGTTCAGATGTATTAGTTGTTGTCCTAAATGTGGATTTGTACACTTATCTATCTCCCGATTCCTTATATCATTTCCATTTATTTCTACGTGTCGGCTCTACACATATTAGCAACTGTGGTGGCATGGCTTTTTGTATTCTTTTAAATTGTGGACTGATTTTGAAATTTTGAATGTGTTGTTCACCTTGAGTCTAACATAATGGTATTTATTCGTACTCAAAGTTGTTCAAAATGATAATGATGGTAAAGTGGTAAGTCAGAGATAGTTGCTGCTACACAGTTCACACTATCCGTCATAAGAGATAATTACTTTACCACCAAGGGTAGTTCATATTATCTAAATAAAGAGTTGATAAACTACAGTCATTAGCTTGATCTCTTCGAGCAACGGAGAGGGTACGTGAGGTACGCTTATCTTGATTCAAAGACAACTATGCAAGGTTGTTTATATCATCAAGTGTTGGTTCTTTTGCTTGGCGTTCATACCCATCTATTCGGACATGATTTTCAACCCTAGTAGTTTATAAAATGTTTTGGTAGAGTAGTTGCGATCTTGATTATTCATACTACCTAATAATGAGATAACCATTGCCTCTTCGAGGATAATTCATACCATTTGATAACTATACAGCCCAGTGAGACAAGAGATGGTTATTAATGCTCGAGGTAATTCATATCATCTCGCCTCGCTAGTGAGTTAGAAATGGTTATTATCGTATGAGATAACTAATATCATTTGAAAAGGGTTTGCTGTTGTCGCTTACGTACCACACCATCTAGCGAGGAATGGTTATCGCAAAGCGCGCTCATACCACCTGCTAGCTTAATTGGCACCCCCCACTATATCTGCATGAACTGGTCTTCGGGGACGGTGATATTGTCGTGCCTATGGCACATATTGTCAAAGCCATCGGGGCACCTCACCTAAGGGTGGCTACTCCCTAAGACTATGCAATGGATGGCTACAGGCAACCGTAACTACCTCCCGATATTGGCATCGCAGCCTCACCCGTCTCGATACTTGAGTGCTGTCAGGGCCCACTCTGGGCACCCCACCACCCCTTGGTACAATTCTAAGACCATTGGCACCGGCCGATGGTGGTGGTATCCATAACGACTCGACAATCTTGACATTTACATGACCCTTGATCGAGGTTTACGTTACACAAAATCTCGGTTTGTGAACCCGGTGTTCGCTTGGAGATGATCATAAGGTGATTCATTTCATTTGCTTGGTAAACCGAATTGTCGAAAAATTGAAAGTCTAGTTTCTTGAATGACATATCAGAGAGTCGGAGTTTGCCAAGTGGGTCGTAACCCGACCCGTTGGAAGCAAAAATTCTCTGGTCTATCAAAGTTGGTATCAGAGCGGTTCTGGTTCAGACGGGAATGTGCGTTTGGAACTCACCATTCTTCTACTCGTGCAGTGACAACAGGTAAGTCTCTTTATTTCTAAGTTTTTTTTTGAACTTTGAGGATAAAGTTCTTTTTTTTAGGGGTAATGGTGTGACACTCGTGCCTTTTCTCGGTTTCCGTTCAAAGCATTTGAGTTGAAAATCACAATATCTTTATTAGGCAACCTTAAAGAAGGATGCTTTTATGAGAATAAGTCTGCCTAAATCCAAAATAGGGTTGTTGTAGTTGGAATGCACTTTTAACCAAAATTAGGGTGCCTAAATAGATCATCATGCAGCCCTCCACGTGTTTATCGTTGGACTCGTTAAGAATATAGGATACCAAGAGTTAGGGATATAAGATATGGAGAGGAGAACTCAAGAGGCTTCTCTTTTCTTTTGGTTTTCTTTTCTTTTGTTTCTCACGAACCTTCTCTGGAAAATTATATTCTCAGCTCCATCTTGAAAGGAAATCAAAACCTTAGGAACAAGTGTACATCAAGCCATGGTAACGAATGTAGGAGATGCGAAACAATTTTCCCTTTTCGTTTTCAAAAAGACATAAACGAAGCAAGAGAAATCAATGAGGGGTTGAGCTCAGAAAATCCATCAAAGTTGATGGTGTTGTGATTCCCTTGCTTATTTTGAAGCGGATTAAGTGAATGGAGGTAGGAGAACTTCATCCTTCTGGTTCCATTTCTTCCATCTCCAAATTCCGATTTCTGCATGCAAGTGACTTGGGCTGATTGTTAAGTAAGAGATTATTTCTTCGTGTAAAATTTATGCACTAGATTGTTAATCGAGCTGGATATTTTTATTTTTCCTCATTTGAGTTTAAGTTCAATATCATTTTGACCTAAGGAGCTAATCAGTTTTTTATTCAATTTGTCCCTGATTATTGCAATCCTTTAATTCGGAAAATGGGTTATCAAATAAAAGTGAAATCAAATGAGTTTAGATTAGAAATCTTAATGTACTGCCAAAGATCACTTATCTTCTTACTAATCGATAGCTTCAAAACCCCAAGACTAAGTATAATCTTAAAGGTAAACTAGATTGGGTTTGAGATCGGAAATCGCTGGATTTCTTGTTGATTTTGTAGCTGATTGCATGGAAGGTAAGTGAAACTTATTGTAGATGCATTTTACTACAAACTACATCCAAAGGGTAAAAATCTTCTTCTTATGCAAGTGAAAGTAAGAGCTTAACAA
>JAJJWX010000607.1:0-117219 GCA_023529315.1 Papaver bracteatum
CCCTAGTATCCATGGGCTTTGCACAAACACCCTTTAGGGGTGTATTTCCAACGGGCTTAATATTCACCCTTGTCTTAAAGTCCATTTTTAACCTCCATTATATTTATTATGTCGGAGATAGGTTTCTGATCCATCTTTTTTCTCGAGGAAAAAAAAAAACGCTGAGATAAAATTCCAACAGAGAAAGTTCAGATTAGAGAGAGCTGATCGATTTTCAATCTCCATTGAATTAATCGACATTTTATCTTCATTAAACATGCATTGTATTCTCTGTTGAGTCTTCAATCTACTCTCAATTAATCGAAATCGGTGACGGAATTTCAGAGTCAGATTTGGTTTTGTTTCAGTTTGAAGAAGAAATTTCTGATAATTGTTCTTCAGTTCAAGTGAAATCACAGTTGTTTTCATATTCGACTCATTAAAGATCTACTTCTGTTTTCTATTGAATAATCGATTATTTGAGTGTGAAGATTTATTTCAGTAAGCTTCTCCCATTGTTTGAGTCTCTCCTTGAATCGTCGATTGCATAGGTCTACTTCATTATTCAATTTCAATCTCGTTATTGAAGATCTACAAAGACTTTGATCTCCTATTATTATTCAAGTTCTATCTCGTTAACAGGTAAGATTTTCCCAACATTTTTTTTTTGTGTTTAACATTTTGTTCTGAATAATGTAATTTACAAATTGTTTTGTTGTGTTCATATAGTGAATTTGATAGGTTTATACCTTTTGAATGAATAAATCTTTTTTTCAGTCCATGATTATCATTTTGAATCAGAATGAAATTGATATCAATTATTCATAAATTGTTGATAAACAAATCTCATGTAGTTTCAGGTCATATTGTTTCTGAAATTGAATATTAGTTCATATTATTAGTTTGTGATGTGTATTGTTGGTGTTCCAATGTAGTTGTTCAACCTGATACATGCCGAATCATGTATTCACTAACAGCATTGTAGTTTATGATGTGTATACTTCATGCTTTTCGACTGACTACCCTGAATATACTTCTCACTTACAGGGTCGACCGAGTGATTTGGCGTCATTACCAGATTTTAAGCTACGGGACATGCCGAATTACATATTCAATATAAACACAAATTGTATTGTTGGTGTTCCAATGTAGTTGTTGAACTTGATACATCTTAGAATCACATATTCACTAACAGCAATGTAGTTTATGATGTGTATACTTCATAAACTACCCTGAATATCCTTCTCTAACAGCAATGTATTTTATGATTTGTGCCATGACTGGATTTTAAGCTACATGACATGTTGAATCACATATTCAATATAAGCACAAATTGTAGCTTGTCAAACTGTTTTATATAGAATGTCGTTGTTATTGAATCTGAGGATAAATTCCAATTATGAAAAAAACTTGTGGTAGTTGCTTCTAGTTGTGGAAACAACTTGGGTTGGTTGCTTTTCAATACTTTCTCTAAAAAACATGTGGTAGTTGCTTCCAGTTGTGGAAACAATTTGGTTTGGTTTCTTTCAATTTTTTCTCTAAACAGCATGTGGTAGTTGCTTCTAGTTGTGGAAACAACTTGGGTTGGTTGCTTTCAACTTGTATATTATTTTCCTTTGCAATTTACTGATTTTCTTCTCTTTGCAAGGTAAATATGTTTGTCGCAGAGATCAACTTTTGCAACTTAAGCATCTCTCATGTTATCTACGAATCAACCACCTTCAAGGAGATGCAAAGTTTTGTGTTGCATTCTTGGAGTATTCTTTCTCAAGTCCCTTATGTGATTATTTCTGATGTTAATGGTGTACTTCAAATCGTTCGGTCTGATTTGGATTTGAATTTTCTTGTTATATACTTCCAATCTAAGGGAATACAAGTTTTGAAGTTCAACGTTCAATTTGAAACACCTTCTTCTTCTTCTTCTTCGTGCATTGCTTCTTCTTCAACTTCTTCAAGTTGTGTTTCAACTGAAGGTTTGGCTTTTGTTGAAGACACGACTGATGATGTTTCAATTAATCAATTATCCATAAGAGAACCAAAAAAATGTGATGCTTGGGCTGGAATTCTTACCGGTGTTGGTCAGATGTTTGAGGGAGGGAAAAAAGAAGTTGTTAATGTCATGCTAAAGTATCAAGTGGAGAGTGGGTACAAAGTCAAGCCAGAGAAGACTGATCGGAAGCGTTATACAGTTCATTGCCTTTTCAAAGAAGAAAAAGGATGTAAGTGGAGGTTCCACTCTTCTTTGGCATTCAAAGGCATCCATGCTTTTAAGTGCAAGACTTTTATATCGGAGCATTCTTGTGGTTTGGATTTCTCTGATCGTTCAAATCTTCGAATGACGAAGACTTTTATAAAGGACATTATAAAAGATGATATTAGAGTTTCAGGTAAGCATAAAACAACCGCGGACATTCAAGATCTGTTTTTCAGGGAGTATCAAGTTGACCTCACCTACCATCAAGCATATCGTGGACTGAAATTTTGCAAAGAATGTATTTGGGGAGATGATATCAAGTCATATTCTGATTTCTTGTGGTATGAAGAAGCAGTCAAGCGTTATAATCCTGGAAGCGTCATCAATTTTGAGTTTAATGCTGAAAACCGGCAGTTTGAGAGGTTTTTCATTTCTTTCGAAGCTTGCATCACAGGGTTCAACAAGTATTGTCGTCCTATGCTGATAATAGATGCTACGTTTCTTACTGGAAAGTTCAGGGGTGGTCTTATGGTAGCTTGTGGGAAAACTGGAAACCAAGGTATTATGCATCTTCTTTACTATTTTCTTTTTATTTTGTGTTGTTTTTATGACAAACCTTTTGGGTAGAAAACTTTTGTAGCTAACTGTATGTCATTGCACAACCTCAACAAACCTTTTAGGTTTAGATTTTTGTGAACAAACTCAACAACTTGTGAACAACCTCAACAACAATGAAAACAACTAGCACAAGTTGCCTCCAAAATATGGAACCAACTTGTGCTAGTTGTTTTCATTCTTGTAGTTTGGCTTTTATATTTTAGAGGCAACTTGTTCCAGTTGATTCCATTATTTTGGAGACAACTTGTCGTGGTTTCTTCCACTGTGTAATTCGAAACATGCTACTCATTTTGTGTTTAAATTTTGTTTGTTTTTTTTTATTTGCATAGATATTTCCACTTGCCTTTGGGATTGTTTCTGGCGAAAATAGTGATAATTGGCGCTGGTTTCTTGAAAATTTGAAGGGAATTGTCGATGCTGATCGTCCGTTGACCATTATATCTGATCGTGGAACTGGACTTTTGAACACTGTTCCTGAAATCTTTCCGAATGCTTTTCACTCGTATTTATCGTACCATATGAAAGGCAATATTCCAGTTGTCAAAGGAAAGAGTAGACAGACTGCTATTAAGTTGTTTGAGCAATGCTATAGTGCTGTCACGAAGGAGCAATTTTTGAAGGCAATTTCAAGCATGGTCAATCTGAAGATGTTCTCTGTTATTGAGTGGATGAACAAGATCCCACTGAAGAACTGGGTTGCTCATGAGTTTCCTGGTGAAAGGTATGGAGAACTTACATCCAATATTGTTGAAAGCTTTAATAGCTTGATTAGGCACGAAAAGCGACTGAAAGCCATCGAGTTGATCGAATGTATTCGTGCTCGGACAATGGAGACAATGTGGAAGAGGAAGGTTGAAGCTAGCAGATGGACTACAAGACTTACCCCTAAGATGCAAGCACGGTTAGACAAGAGGATAACTGACTGTCGTACATACAAGGTGCGTAGAGCTAATGAAAAGGTATTTGAGATCATAACTAGTACTGCGAAGCATACTGTTGACTTGGACTCGCAGACCTGTACTTGTCACTGGTGGCAAAAAAAAAACAGCTTCCCGTGCAGTCATTCGGTGAAATCTATGGTGCATATTGGTGAGGAGGAGGTATACAAGCACATCTCACCTTACTACACTGCTGAATGCTACAGAGGTTTGTACTCAAAACCTATCTATCCCATTCCTGATGGTGACAAGCCTGATGAGATTTCTCGTACCAAATACGTCATGCCTCCCCCTATTGGACCACAAGTTGGAAGGCCAAACTTTGTTCGTAAACGCAGTTACCGTGAGAAAATACACAAGAAGAGAAGGTGTGGTCGCTGTGGAATGCTTGTATACCATAATCGTAGAACATGTCGTAGTGCTCCATTGCCCCCTCGCCCACCAGTATTCAAGAATCACTCTAGGATTGGAAGGTTCTATAGGATGATGTTCTTATGAAATCTCTCAACTGCATTTTTTCCAGTTTGTTTTATGTTTTTCTGAACCTTTATTTCATGCTTTACTGAACTTTGTGATTCATGTTTATGAGAAATTGTTTGTCTTTAATTGATACTGGTACACTTTTTATGGTGCATTTGTTATGAAATCAGTTATTGTTCATTAGTTTGTTGATGGGTCTATAATTTTTTATTTTTTTTCATGGAAATTTTTTTGGTTATGGCTACAGATTTGTAGGCAAGTTGTTCTAGTTGAAAGCAACTTTTACTTGTTGCTTCTTTTTTATGGAGACAACTGTTGGTAGTTGCTTCCATGTTGAGAACAACTTGTGCAAGTTGCTTCCACACATGGAGACAACTTTTTGCTAGTTGCTTCCATGTTGGGAACTATATG
Organism: Papaver bracteatum; assembly: GCA_023529315.1. Classification (NCBI taxonomy): domain Eukaryota; kingdom Viridiplantae; phylum Streptophyta; class Magnoliopsida; order Ranunculales; family Papaveraceae; genus Papaver; species Papaver bracteatum. The sequence continues at coordinate 4,621 of JAJJWX010000607.1, forward strand.
GATACAAGTTGATCAAGTTGCTTCCACATATAGAGACAACTTGAACCAAGTTGCTTTCAAATTCAATAAGTTGCTTCCAAATTCAATAAGTTGCTTCCTAAACATATGGATACAACTTGAACCAAGTTGCTTCCACATGTGGAGACAACTGTTGGTAGTTGCTTCCACACATGGAGACAACTTTTTGCTAGTTGCTCCCAATTCAGTTCTTGTATGATTTTTTTGGTGACAACTTTTATTAGTTGCTTCCATTTTTGGAACAAACTTGAAACAAGTTGATTCCAAACATGGAGACAACCTGAGAAAGTTTCCATTTAAGTACATAAACCTTGAAGGAAGTTGATTCCATATCATAATTTTTTACCTATAGAAACATTGCAACACTGAAGATAATCAAGAATGAAAGGGATTACAAATGATTTTGGTCTAATATTATTTGCTTTGTTGGTTATGTTCACAGATTCTTCCAGTTCCTTCCATTTTTATGGAGACAACTTGTTTTAGTTGCTTCCATTCTGGGAACAACTTCTGCAAGTTGTCTCTCTGTATTTTTTACCTATGCAAACCTGTAACCATATAGAAACATTACAACACTGAAGATAATCAAGGGAAAATGATCAAACCATTCAAACTTTAACTAGACAATATTAAGAAGTGTACTTTAATTAGATAATTAAGTCAATCAATGTAATGTTAATAATCAATAGTAATCTGTAGTTCAATCAGAATACTAACAAATGTAGTTCAATCGGATAATACTAACAAATGTAGTTCAATCAGAATAATACTAACAAGTGTAGTTCAATCAGATAATACTAACAAGTTATCTCTGTCATTTAGTACTACTTGGAAGGGGAATATATCACAATCTGACTTGAATTTGTGCCTTTTGTTTTCTTCCATTCATCATTTGCATTCAGTATACGGAACACCATCTTGATCCTTTTTCTGTTAAAGTGTCCAATGTACTGATTCTTCTTTCCTCCTGCCAGAGTACCGAATAGTTGGTATTTCACCAACATCTTCATAAAAAAGCAAATAAATATTGCGCAGTCAGGGTGTTCTTTTTGTTGAACCACTTTAGGAACCTTCAATGTGTGAACGATTTCATTACCACTTTTGTCTCGATGTCCAATTTCATTTAGAACTTTGCTCAGTGGTTTTGTAAGTGTATGCAGCTGAGTTGACAACAATGGACTCTGTTTCATAGAGTTGCATATTTTCAAGACTCCTTCGTGTAATACCAGCAACACCCAGTGGGAGTTCATGCACAGTGGAAACATGAGCATTTTGTTCTTGGCATCCAACTTGTAATTAGCCCTCAAATAATCTGCTACACAACTTGTTTCTATTGCATTCTCGTCTCCGTTTTCCATGTATAATTGCACGTATCTCTGCATCATTAAAAGAAGTTTTTAAAAAACAAATAGATACACACATTATATTTCTGCCAAAAGTTTTTACAAGTGAAAATAACATGCAATCTGTTAATACTAACTAGCGTAGAATTTATCAGATGAAAAATTGACTTACCAAAAGATTGGTATTTAATATTACGTGCTTTCTGTATAGATTATCGGGAGAAACGTTTTCCATCTTTGAGTTCAGAATACTTGTGTAGAATTCTACGATGTCGCTATCAATGTAGAGATCATCCAACAGATTTTGGATGAACTGTTTCTGTATGTGATATTGATTATTGGGCGCAGCATAAGTTGTTTGCCTGCATAATCCAACAACACAGCAAACATCATTATTTAAGAACTGCAAACATCAATGTTGCAAAATTGAACTGCGAGAAATAATACCCAAAATCAATAATAAAACTTGCAGTGTAAAAGTCTGAGTGTTTTTTACCCTTCCATAGCATCCTCGCAGAATTCTTGGAGTATTTTTTGTTGTTCTTCACTGCAATGTCCCCAAAGCTTAATACTTTCTGGACGCTTGAGCGGTGTTTGTTGAGGAGGTGTTGGATCGATGTACTCGATTGCTTCCAAGTCAATAACTGCACCGTCCTGTTGTTTCTTGTTCTTTTTACGCCGTAAACCTGTTCCAGTGAATCCAGATCCTAATCCCTTCCTTTTCCTCTCCCTTGGATCATTCTTGACTCTTTTAATAATAGAACCAACAGCAGATTTACCTTCATCTTTCTCATCAGCGTCTTGCTCTTCAGTTTCTGATAAGGCACTCTCTTCGTCTGCTTTTGGTTGCTCAATTATTTGAGAAGATTGGACTGGTGCTGCAGGAGAATCCAAATGCAAATTAAAAGTTGGACCTTCAAAGGATTGGTTTCTCACACATGTTGGAGTGTGTTGAACAACAGCCATTTCATCTGCTTTTTTCTTTTCGCCCTCATTCTCTTGTGTAGAATATGATACTTGCATGCAATTTGGATTAAAGGAAAAAATTCATTAGTTCACTGAAAACAAGTAGAGGAGACAACTTTAAAGAAGTTTCTTACACGTAAGGAGACAACCTTAAGAAAGTTGCTTCCTAAACATATGGAGACAACTTTATCAAGTTGCTTCCACATATGGAGACAACTTTATCAAGTTGCTTCCACATATGGAGACAACTTTAACCAAGTTGCCTCCAAATTCAATAAGTTTCTTCCTAAACATATGGAGACAACTTGAACCAAGTTGCCTCCAAATTCAATAAGTTGCTTCCTAAACAAATGGAGACAACTTGAACCAAGTTGATTCCAAATTCAATAAGTTGCTTCCACATATAGAGACAACTTGAATTAAGTTGCTTCCATCCAATGATTATTTACTACTAAATTTAGCAATCTACTATTAAAAATGAATGAATCTACCTTTCTGTTGTATTTTTTTGATTATTTGGAGTTGTCGTTTCTTTATCATCTCTAACTGTTTCCTCATCCATTTCAACTACACTTGCTCTTTCAACTTGGTCTTCCTCCATTACAACTGCACTTGCTCTTTCAACTTGGTCTTCCTCCATTTCAACTGGACATGTGTTTTCTTTATCCACTGGTGCAACTGGACATGTCTTTTCATTGGAGTTGTCCTACGCACAGTCTTTGTTCTTGCTTGGTGCAGTCTTAGAGTATAGTACTTCCCTGTAAATTCATTAAAAAATTTATTTAAAACACATCAAACATTCTAAAGCAAGTAGTTGAGACAACTTGAGAAAGTTTGTTCCCACATTTTGGTCATAACAGGGAGAAACTTGCTTCCAATATATTGATACAAGTGAAAACAATTTCATGAAGTTGCTTCTATAAGTTAATACAACTTCATGAAGTTGAATAATTCTAACAAGTTGCATTCAAGAATAATCTACTCTAGCAAGTATAAAGTAGCATAAGACTAAAGTAAATGCATCTTACCTTTATGCTGCAACTGGTGTCCACTTTTATCCTTCCTCTCTAACTGGTTTTTGTGTTTCTATATTTCTTTGTTCTTGCTCTATGTTAGCAAAATATTTTTGAGTTATCTCGTCTATATCCACAGTCTCCATTATCTCATCCAAACTATCTGGCATGTTTATCTCAGTTGAATCTTTTCTGTGTACCTCACCTGGCTTTACTACAGTTATTGGTGTTGCTGATTCAGCAACAAAATTTTCTTCACTCATGTGTGTTGTATTATTTGCATTCTCCTCTGTCGCCTTGATTTCCTCAACAACCTCCTTTTCTGGTACAGATTCTTCCTCAGTCTCTGTTTCAACTACATCACCTTTAGGAACTTCATCATTTTCTTCTTTTTCAGTTTCAGATACATCATCTTGTTGTTCATCATCTTTAGCAACTTCAGATTCATCTGTTGATAACTGTTGGTGATCTTCAACAACTTCATCTTGTTGTTCATCATCTTTAGCAATTTGTTCTTCGCTCACCTACACTGTCTTATCATCATTTTGTTCTTGAAGTGTTTCTGAATTTTCACCTACAGTAGCATCTTCCTTGGTTACATTTTCGGAGGATTTTTGGTTGTATCTTCTACCATAAAATATTGAGCTCCACTTCTTGTACTTCTTCTCCCTTAAGAGGTTTTCTGGCGTGTTTTTCAAATCCTGCCAACCCTGCACGTTCTTGTAAACATCATCCATGCGTTGCTTTTGATCATCTGTTAAATTAATCTTATCCTTGTTGGCTTCATAAATGCGAAGGAACTCGTTGTCAGCAATGAACTTTGTTAAGAACTCATCTCTCCCTTCAATCCTGTAGTATATTTCTTGGAATGAAAAGTTCTCAGCTTCAAGAAATTTGGCATTTAGCCTCTCTTCTTCAAGTAAATTGTACAACATGTTGTTGAACGCCTTTTTTATTTCTAATTTCTCTACCAATTATCTCAACTGAGTCAATGTTTGCTCTTGTGCTGTAAGTTCTTCTTTAATGCCATCTGTAAACTGAAGAGTTTCAAATCAGTCAGCATTTTTTCCTTTAAAATCAGTCGCAAGTTAATATACAACTTGAGAAATCCTTCAGCCTCAACTTATGAAACCAACTAGATCAAGTTGCTTTCATGTATGGAGACAACTTGTTCAAGTTGCTTTCATTTATGGAGACAACTTTTTCAAGTTGCTTTCATTTTATGGAGACAACTTCAGCAAGTTGCTTTCATTTTTATGGAGACAACTTGATCAAGTTGCTTCCACATCTACATACACTAAAGCATCAGCTTCCACATAACATTCAACTCTGATATTCACTAAAGTAGCATAAGAATTTTTACTTACAATAAATTCTTCTGGGAATGCCATATTTCCGTAACTATCTTTCCTTTCTACCATTAACTTGTTGCAGAAATCCAGTTGGTGCCACATGGTGAACCTTGGAGTTGAATTTTCGAATCCTTGTCGCTTGTCTAGGTAGTTGCTATGCTCCAAAAACCAATATTGCGAAGAAAAAATTATAATGTTAGTTAAGTTTCTCAAAACATTTTAGATCAAGATTATCTTGTAAAAATTTTCTATTTATTTTTTACCAACAAAAATGGTATGCACCCAGGTACACGTTTAAGACCATCTTTTCCTTTTGGTTTCGTTATATTATCCATCAAATATTTCACTATGTGGTCTGGCCAAGACACTCAATACATGGAGAACACGTATGGAAACCATCTCTGGGAAAATTAGGCTCCACTAGTATCCGTGAAGAAGAACACGGTGCACAACCACATGCCAAAGAAAATCAAAAACAACGCCGGGTCCTCTCCATTTTCAGCTTCTTGTCTCAACAACATATCGATTTGTTATCTTGTAATCTTGTAGTCCTTGCCTTGTACTGGGGGAAAATGTGTATGCAAGAAATTTATGTGCTCTTTAGTTACTTTACTCAATTTCTTCTTCAATTCATCATCTTCAGCCCTTCTTTGCACATTGAAGAAAACAGCAAAATCATATGTTGTTGGAACATAAACCTTCCTATTAAAAGCAAATCCCACTTGCACCTTCTTCCTCACTACTACACTGTCATGGCAACTAAGAAGCATCTCTATAGCTTGAGGAATCTTAGTGTATACATCTCTTTCAGCCGTTACGTCCTTTCCAGGCCTGTTTTCTTCTTCTTCTTTAAAGAATGGTTCAACTAAACCCCAATACGGAGACTCTCTTAAGGCTTTCACATGTTCAGACTTGTCTTTCAATACTTTATAAAAGTAGTAACCCATATCTAACAATGGTAACAATCCAGATTTATATGCTAATGCTGTTTCTAATTTCTTCTTTTTACCTGCAATCATACAAGCTATCTAATTAACATCTAATACCCAAATACAGATACCTAATTAAAAGAAGATTTTTATAAGATTTTTATTCTTCATACCTTTTCTGTCTTGAACTATATCATCAGTTTGTGTTGCTTCCTTACTGGGAGCATTCTTTGCAGACTTGGTTGTGATTGCCTTCAATCTTGGCGACGTCCTCTTCATACTAGTGTTGTTCAGCCAATAGAAATAGTTAGCATGATATCTCAATACAGATAAATAATTTAAGTTGTCTCCATATATAGGAGGAACTACCAAAATATGACTAGCATAAGTTGGTTGAAAAAGTACAAAATACAAAGGCAACTAGTACCAGTTGCTTTCAAAATATAAAGGCAACTAGTAGCAGTTGCTTCCAAAAGCACAATTCCATTGCATCCAACAACATTCAAAATACTAGTTACATTTCATTCAACAGCATACAACAAATAAGTCCAGCAGTACATGATGTCTTCAGAACCATTTAACATGTTCCAGTGCATTCAACAGCATACAACAAATACTAGTACATGATGTCTTCAGAACCATATGAAGGCAACTTCTACCAGTTGCTTCCAAATATGTGAACAACTAACATAACTATCTTAAGTTTCTTCCAAATATGGGAGAAACTAGAAGGAGTTTCCTCTACAAATGAAGTCAAAAACTGGAAAAATGGACTAATAACATGTTTCATTCATCATTAAAAGCAAGTTTAAAAACAGGTTTAATCAAAATATTAAAGCATAGAAGAAGTAAAATCACAAAGACTGGGATCAACTAGCATAAGTTGCCTCCAAAATACAACGGCAACTAGTACCAGTTGCTTCCAAAAGTACAATTCATTTCATAACATAATGGGAACAACTAGCATAAAAAATAGTACATGATGTTTTTCAGAAGCATTTAACATGTTCCAGTGCATTCATAAGTCATTCCAAAGGCATACAACAAGTACTAGTTTTCAATTTATAAGGCATAGATGCACAACTGACTCAAAATATGAAGCAAAATACTACCAGTTGCTTCAAATATGTGAACAACTAGCATAACTATCTAAAGTTTCTTCAAAATATGGGATAAACTAGAAGGAGTTACCTCTATATTTCGAACCATTAGCATACGAAGGCAACTAGTACCAGTTGTTTCCAAAAGCACAATTCATTTCATTTCATAATAACATAACATAATGTGAACAAGTAGGATAAGTTCAGTAAAAAATAGTACATGATGTCTTTCATAACCATTTAACATGTTCCATTGCATTCATAAGTCCATTCCATAGGCATACAACAAGTACTAGTTTTCAACTTATAAGGGGTAGATGCACAAATGACTCAAAATATGTAGCAAAATACTACTAGTTGCTTCAAAATATATGAACAACTAGCATTAATTGAAAACCAGTAGTAAAATGTGAAGGAAACTACTACCATTTGCTTGCAAATCTGTAGTAAAATACCTTTTTCCTATAGAATTATTTCATAGATTCAAAATAAACTACAGTTCTACTTCAACATAATGGAACAAAGTAACTATGAAATCATATATGAAACAGTTATACATCAATAACTGTATCAACAACTGCTAATTCAAAACCCTAACTGATTCAAAATAACTTCTGAATCAAAATAACTTCAACAACCTAAACTCATAAACAAAATAGACTACTAATCAGAAACAAACAATCAAAATCGATGATAAAAGTTTGTTTTACCTTTCTGAATTCAAACTGGAACACTTCTACTTCTTTATCAGTAACAGAATCAGTCGTCTAGTTGATTTTTCATCACATGCAACATAAAATCGAATAAAATTAGTATGAGAAAATATAAATCCACATATAAATATATTTTTTCAATAATTTTGTTGAACAATTTCGTTTCCGAAACCGTAAAAAAAATAATTCGTATGATGATTAAACTGATTTGAAACACAAATTCATGTATTACCTTCGTTCTTTTTTTGCTGTTGTTCCTCATTGCATCTGTGAAACCTTACAAAATTGATTTTTTCTTTTGTTTTCAGTTGAATTTCTTCTTCTAAATCAAAGAACGTTTGAGATCTACTAGAGTTCTTTCGGATTTGAGTTGATTTTGCAAGTTTTTGGTTGAGATTTTAGTTTTTTTCGTTTTTTTTCTTCTGAAACTGTGAGAGACAGGGAGAGAGATGGAAAGAGATGGAGAGAGAGAAAAATGTTGTAAATGAAAATAGTCGTTGGTTTTATCTGGCTGTCAACGGTTATTTGCATTTATTAAAGGGCTCTTTAGTAATTGTACAATCCGGGTTTGGGCTTGGTTCGGGCTTTTTTAGGTCTAGGGGTGTTTGTATAAGTTGATAAGGGTACTTTGAAAGGGGCCCTATAATAAGGGTATTTAAATAATGTTCCCTTTTTTCTTTCTGTTTTACATCTCGTTTGGTCGGAAGAATTGGATTCCTAGGAATTTAATTATGGGGTAATCCAATTTTTGGAATTGAATTCCATGGAATTGGATTCAAATCAAAAAAAAATAGCGTTTGGTTGAGGTAATCCAATTTCTTTTGTTTTTACCTTGGAATCCAATTCCATTGCACTACTAGACCAATGCAATGGAAGTCTATTATTTTGGGGGGAATTGGATTCCTATGAATCAAAATTCTCAATTACATAGAATTGGTTTGGACCATTTGATTCAAGGAATTGGTCACATTCCCCCGAAATTGGATTAGCAGGAATCCAATTCCTTGAACCAAACGCGCCGTTAGTAAGAAGTGTTATAACTGTACACCATAGCAGGTCTACGCCCTTCTCGACCTATATATTTCATGACCGCTAAAGCAAGTTATTCTAATTAGCAGGGGTACCGTTTGTGTGTGGGCGTTTGTGGGTAGGATATTACGTCACAAACGATGTACTCGGAGATGACGTCACCATGTGATCTCCTACCCACACACAAATGTCCACGCACAAATGGTATATTCGTGGCATACTCGTGGACTCGAACACCTCTGAGGAATATTCATGGCATGCGTTAACGAAGTACTCAGAGTCAGTTTTCTCACTTTCGAGATATCTGCTCAGTTGACGATATGATAACACGGGTAAAGCTTTGATAAAGGATAGATGGTTAGGATCAAATGGATACTTGAGCATTTAATGGGTGATCAGAAGAGTCAAATCGACCGTCAGAAAGATTGTAGTACAATTAACGAGACATGAATATGCAAAGTTAGAAGCAAAGTTAACCACCAAGGTGATGAAGTACGAAGAGATGGCGAGAGAAAGGGGAATAATAACGAAGGTAACCCATCATGCAAGTAAATTGTGACGGGTTCAATGGTGAAGTCGGGAATTTGATGAGATGTCATCTACCATTTGCTCGGCGTGTATAAAAGAAAAAAGGAAAAGAGGAGAGAAGTTTGAGTTTTTTATGGTTCTAAGTATGTAGATGAGAAAGGATCATTCAATCTTTGTGAGATCATACTTATATTTGTATTTCATCCTCAATCATAAATAAAGTGTGTTCTTTAGTTTATTTGTTGATCCTTCAATCTTAGTTTTATATGTTGATGTTTGACCATTAAATATCTTAGGATTGTTTTTTGGGTGTAGTTGTAGGATTTGCTGCAATTATAGTTTGAGTGATTCATGACTGTTAAAGTGGGTTACCGGGATTTGCAGAGGTACTGTTTGAGTGATCCGAGGTCATTATCAGCTTTAATATTTTTATCTCATATGAAACAGTATCTCCTGCTAATCCCAGTAACCCTTTAGCAATCATGCAAAATTTTATTGAATTGAATTTGGGTTTTTTTTTGTTTTTTTTGCTCGATAACGACGAAATTGTATATATGAAAAGTTCAGAGATTTAGAACCCAAGATTCCAAGGACATGGGGAGACCAAGACGCATAGCTAAACAAAGAGATTCTCCAAATAACTCAAAAAAAAGGCAACTAAAATTCATGCATGGTGGATCAAAAAATCCATGTTCCTAATTCGCAATAACCTACTGTTACCTTTTTCATAAAAGAATGGGCAGATGCTCAATGTAAAGTAAGAATTTTTATCTTGTTGATAAAAGTCTCGCTTAACTTTTGATGCCCTTCAAAAATACGAGAATTTTGCTCTTTTCATAAGCTCTATTGGATACTTGCAGGATTCCTGACCAAAAGCCTAGATATTGTCATAAAATTAATTGAAGTTCGATAAAGGGAAAGAAAATAGTTTCGTGGAAAATGTATTCTAAAATGATTACTCCAGGGGAGAAAAGAAAATACTTTTCATGAAATTAAGCTAAACCATGCTTTAGATAACGTTTTTTCCGTAAAATTGACTCAATTTTCAAGGAAATAAATTTATAATTAAACTACGAAAAGTATGTTATAGTTCCATGAAAAGATGGGAAATTACATACATACAATCAAGCACAGCCTAAATTATAATCAAACATCAGTATCAGCAAATAAAGTGTTAGAGATACATAATATACGAGAATAAAAAAGGAGTTATCATTGTTTCTCTATTGTATTCGCAAAAAGAACTAAACATGACTGTATGTATACATATATTTTATGGAGTTGAAAAGCATCAAATGCCGCTAGAAGAACATGTAGTGTTACATGGATGTGCATGATGACGGTGAAATCAAGTTTATCAGATAATAATAATGAAGATTATGTCGATTTTTTTTTATACTTCTCGGTTGTGTGAATGATGGAAAAATCACATGACCATGCATGTTCACGTAACATTCTCCCTTAGATAACCAACACTCTAAAAATGTCACCTTGTTGGCAAAATTTGTTGGGACAAAGGATCGAAAGAAAAATAAAACAACAATTGAAGTTTTAGAAAGATGATATATAATAGTAAAAAAAACAAAACAAAATTCTCTTCGTCAAAACTGCGACATAAAAACTACTTAAGACTAAACCTAAATGCCTAAAAATCATAATAGTGCCAGTAGCAATGTTGATGTCTCCTCATTAAAACCTTTGTCTAGAAGGACCACGTAAGACACAACCTGTGTAAAGGAAAACAGTATAACGGGTGTCGCTGGTGTTAGACACGCATATATTGCCTCCTTAAATCTGTGATAACGACATTCCTACCCGGAAAAAAAAACATGGCGAAGTAGAAAGTCTACGGTAGATTCTACGAGACTACTCTCCAAAAGTAAAAATTTATCATAGAAGTTGGTTGCAAAGTTTACTATTCACATTGCGGGAAGGTCGACTATCATATTTTTCTCCCAGTGGACCATCAATATTTTACACTTCGCATTTAAAAATTTCAACCATTGCGCACCAATTTCACTTTAACGCTTTAGCTTAGGCTATCACAATGAAATACTTCTTGTGTTCCTTTCATTTTGCGTACATCAATTTATACCTTTTAAAGTGTAACCTGCAAAAGAAAGTTATGACAGCAAAAAATGCTTATATTATTTTCTTACATGGTACTTCTGGACCTTAAAGTATCTATGGACGTGACATATAGGTTTTCTTATACTCCGAGGGATCACAAAGTAAGAGTAATTTAGCAACACAAAAAGTATTATGAGTATGAAAAGTAGATACTCTAATCCATACATACATATTTTTGTGCTAGCATGTTCGCGAACATCACACCAAGAAAATATGTCAATTTTAACGAGATGTCGCAGTTCCCTCAAGACGGAGTAAAACCTCTTTACCACACTTTTATGAGATAAATATTTACGAGATAGTATATAGCCCTACCCGTGACTTGTTCCTTCACAAAAGGGATTTTGGTTTTCAGTTTTTGGTCACAGTTCTCCTCAAGTGTATATTTACTGTTATTAAAGGGCTTTCAGGAGGTCTCAAGTGATGATATCATCAATCCATCCGGATTTTGATTTTGTATCCCTAAAATATTTAGAACACACGAATGATTGTTCACCAACTTCTCCTATTTGAAGTGGTAATTATAAATCAATTTCGAACTTGTGTAATTCACAAGATCAAGTGGTTGTCTTATTTAAAAACTCAAATCCTTCAGGGATTTAATTATAATCACAAATCACTTGTCATAACTGGATACAATATAAGTCCCACAGGGATTACCGTGAAATGTATCAACAACAAAAGAACACATTAATTTCAGTGAAACAATCATGAGGCTTCAACAGGTTATCCTCAACTCGTTGTTATAAAGATTATATCACTCTCGCTCAAATACCAACCTCTAATATTCGGTTTTGTTACTTTTACGGCATGAGTTGATTCCGAACTTTACGTTTTTCAAGAGATTTTAATCCAAATATATTTTGATTATATGCTTACCAATCACGATGTCGGTTTTCCTTTGCATGGGGTATATAACCGGCGTTACAAATAAATAATCGATAATTGGAAAGCTTACTTGTTATTAGCTCGTGTACACTAGTACACGGAGACCCTTTTGTCATGCCAAATTGGCGTGTCCATAGGGGTTTTGTCACGCCACTTCGGTTTGGACTGGGCGTGACTTCTGCTTGCGTGGTTTTAGGTAGATTATATCCACGCCTGCCATGCGTGTCTATTGCTGCATGAAATAGACACGTCATAGCCATATAGGCGTTGCTATATAGGTTCCCAAAAACTTAAGTACTGGTACTCTATAGACACACGATTTATTGTTTTGGCGTGGCTATTTGGCTCACTATAGACACACAAATTGCTTTTTGGCGTGGCAATTTGGTTCACTTTAGACACGCAAAGTGCTGGTTGGCGTGGCTATTTGGTTCACTATAGACACGCAAATTGCTTTTTGGCGTGGATATTTGGTTTACTTTAGACACGCAAAGTGCTTTTTGGCGTGGCTATTTGGTTCACTTTAGACACGCAAAGTGCTGGTTAGCGTGGCTATTTGGTGCACTTTAGACACACAAATTTCTGCTTGGCGTGGCTATTTGGTTCACTTTAGACACGAAAATTGCTTTTGGTGTGGCTATTTGATTCACTATAGACACACAAATTGTGTTTTGTCGTGGCTATTTGGTTCACTTTAGACATGCAAATTACTTTTTGGCGTAGCCATTGTTATCCAAATAGCCACGCCAAATAGGTTTAACGTGGTTATATGTTATTTTTTAGCCACGCCAATTTCACACCGTTGAATACCATGCACATGTAACGTTGTGAGCCGTTCATTGGATATCCTATAGACACGCCCCATAGAGCGTGGCTATATGTGATATTTAGCCACGCCAATTTACAATTACCTTGATCAACGTGGTCGTATTAGGAATCGTTGGATCTCATTTTAGATGATGCAATATTGACCGTTAAATTATATGCATCATACGCCGTCCACATGTAACGTTGTGAGCCGTTCATTGAAGAACCTATAGACACGCCATATAGCGTGGCTATATGTGATATTTTGCCACGTCAATTTATAATTAATTTCATCCACGTGGCTGTATTAGGTACCATTGGATCTCGTTTAAGATGATGCAATATTGACCGTTCAGATGTAACGTTGACCGTCCACATGTAACGTTGGGAGCCGTTCATCGGAGAACCTATAGACACGCCATATAGTGTGGCTTTATATGATATTTAGCCACGCCAATTTATATCTGCGTAATGTGTCTTTATGTTATGTTTAGCCACACCAATTGATCTCGAAGCGTGTATATTACGCGTGTGACGCCTCTAAGCCGTTCAGATATGGCGCATCTAAACCATCCACCTGGCACTACCCAAATTCTCTTATATACTTTATAAATTGTGGTTAAATCTGAAATTCATATATGCCAAAAATTCATATTATTATTAATAACACGGTAAAAAATGTTGAGCTTTGGTCTAACAGTTTGCAAAAAATAAATATTAAAGAGCATTTATCCAAAAATCATCAATTTTTCTTCAACTTTTTTGATGGTGGTGTCTCTGTATGCAATGGATCAGGTTGTGACATTCTCGACGCGCCAAACCTTGTCTTCCTCTGTTGCCCATCTGAAAGTTGGTATGCCTTCTGCACAGTTGGTGCATATAACCTTCTTTGCGCCTTTTTAGTCTTCTGAGAAAGCTTCTCAGAGGCTGCATGCATGACTCCCCAAATGTGGATTGACTGCTAGGTGCTCCTCATTCAGTTTATCACTGTCCAATTTCTTCACACAATCTAAAACTGGTTCTGGTTTCTTATGAGGTTTTCCATGTTGTGGAGTTTCAAGACAAGATTAAATGATTAAATGTATATATATATATATATATCTAATTTACACTGGCATTCATGTTCCATTAGGTGTTAATATATTTCTATGTCATACTTATTCTTTAATCAAACTGAATACGCGATTGATTTACGTAAAACAATTTATATACTTGATTAACAAAGCAAAAGAGCTAAGAAACTAACCTTGTCATCAGAGATGGAACAATTATCTTTCGGTCATGCCACAAAACCATCTTTAGCTTCCCCTAATAACTTAAACTCACCACTTGGTTCCGTTAACACGAATGATGGATCTATGACCTCCAGAATATTGGCAGCATAACATTGTTCAGGAATCTCTTGTCGATGTATTTTCTGGTTAGGCACCTTAGGTAAAATACTGTCTCTAGCAACGACGTTTCCCCTAGATCCATTCCAAAAGTCGTATTTTGCTTTCTGCGGAGATACGACATATGAACATCATATAAAAAGAAGATGCTAGGATTAGCAATATAGATTTACGAAGAAAAAAAATTAAAAAAATTAAAAAAAATACTCCATTAGATGTATTAGCCATAGGTTCTGCCATAGATGTGCACGACTTCTCCAAAGATATTGAAGGATTTATTTGGGAATTATTGGTAGAGTTATGCATAAGATAAGGAGACTGCTTCTTAGACCATGAATACGAAGGCACTGATGAATTGAATAGGTAACAAATATACAAGGTTCTCCAAAATATACCCTAGCATCCGTGATTCATATATTTGATATCATATTTCAGACATATGGTTTAAGATCATGTAACTGGTTTAAGACAACAGACTTACTAATTTTAGTTTTAATCCCGAGTATCCTCCTCGTCCTGTCCGATGTGGGAACTTGGATTGTGATATTGCCTCTGTTCCCTTCTCCGAATTTTTCTTGCAGAGGAAATAAAAATAATTTCATTAGTATGCTGGGATAGACAATAAGAACGAAACACAAATTACAAAAAGAAATGTGTATTCCATACCTTAAATATAGGCGATTCTAGTACATACTTAAGGTATTCGTCCCAATCTTCTTGGTCCATTACCGTTTCGTACTTTCTGGGGAAAGTTTTTAGTTTGTCCGGTCTTTCCAGGAAGGGTTTTACATGATTATTGTGTAATTTCCTTTTGAAGTCCCGCAGCTGGACAGCTAGACGCTTCATGACCGCTTGCTTATATTCATGGGACACCTCATAATGAAACTGCAATAACAACTAATTTATGTTCATCACAGACTCACAGTTCAACAACAAAAACAACGAATTGATAACCGCATATGCATACCAGAATTTCCTCCCACATATTTTGTTTTGTTGTTGCAGGGACTTCCTTCCAACATAAATGTTTTATGCCAACCATATCACGGGCCAAATAGCCTAGGTAACTACTGAATTCAATTCTATGGCCACCATCAGAATCCACCTCATCATCCCATTGGTCCTCCTCTGGGGGCATGTTGTAATCATCTTCTACCATGACAAAAGCTGTGTAGGTACGTCCATCTCAGTTAGGAATTTGAGCTTATTTTGGAAAATATTAGCTAAACCTAACATGATACACTACATGTGTTACACCTCTTTTCTATTATATGAAAAGAAAACAAACACGAACTCATTGATGCATGTAACTTGAGGCTAAAACATCACTGCAACACACAAAATATCCTCATGAATATTGTGTTATCCACAAAGCGAAAGGTACCGGTTAAACGGTCTTATATAACTTTTTGTTACAAAAGCCAAGAGCACTAAAGCACTAGATAATGATTATCAATTTTTAGCTTGAAGATATAGTCAAATTGGCCAATCAGCAACATGGTATTATTAAAAGTGGCAACTTAAAATGCAGACGTTACAGGCTCCCAAGTAACAAAGACTCAAATGATTAGTAAATCTGGAGAAGCCTTATATATATATATATATATATATATGATTGACACAACATCGTCCATCAAAGTAGAGTTATATCTAAATCAAACCCAAAAAATAACAAAAACCCGAGAAAACAATTAACATCGTTAAGTTTTGTAAAACCTAACTAACTAGTAAAGCCTAACTAAGTAACATGAAAGAAAGATCCTTGCCTAAATCTTATAATAGTTCATGCATGTAACTTAAGCCTAAAACAGTATTGTTGTAACAAAATAAAATCACCTCTCATCGTCATTAACTTGTTCTTTGATACAGCCGAATAAAAACCCTAGTCATGCTTTAACTAGTAAACCTATAAGATCTAACATCTGATTCCATGAGATCGAACAAAAAATCTAACATCAGTTTAATATTCATTCGATAATGGGTTGTATAAATAATACCAACAACAAATATCGAGTCTGAAAAGGTAGGTTCCTTGTAAAGATTAGAGATAGTAAAAATAGAATAAAAACCCTAATCATGCTTTAACTAGTAAACATATAATAAGTAATAGAATAAAAACCCTAATCATGCTTTAACTAGTAAACATATAATAAGTAATAGAATAAAAACCCTAATCATGCTTTAACTAGTAAACCTATAATATCTAACATCTGATTCCATGAGATCGAATAAAAATCTAACATCAATTTAATATTCCGTTGTAGAAATAATACCAACAACAAAGATCGAGTCTGAAGAGGTAGGTTCCTTGTAAAGATTAGAGATAGTATCAGAATTATGATTTCAAAGAGAGAAAGTAATAAAAACTGAAAAAGTAGATCGAACTATTTTTTTTTTCTTTTTGTAGTTTAACCAAACCATCAGGCGGGAATTGATTTTCCTTTTGAAATCATCCTGCCCAGTAAAATTCATTTTCATCGCACGCCAAACAAAAGATTTTTGGTGTTTTTCTATTTTTATTTCCAAATTTTTGATGTGTGACCAATATGGTTAGTTTCCTTTATTTTATGAGTGAATATATCGTAGACAGTTATGATAAAATTGTTTCCCAAAATTTTTGAAATTTAGTTTCCTATCTCTAACCAACTCGAGAAAAGGCCATAGAAAAAAATTACTTTCCTATTTCGAATAATATTTTCCTTAAATTTTTTAACCTGGGTTGTATCCTGTATTATTCTTGGTTTAGGGAGGAAACGTATGAATTATTAGTAGCACCTATGTAGTAAACGTATTCTTCTAATCATACAATATTTTTTTTTAATAGGAAAGAATAAATATATTGATAAGCAAGCTTACATATTGTTTTTATCATGTTGAATCAGAAGATTGATCCATACAGACAGGTTATTAATCCAACAAAAGCAAATTGTTTGAGTTCTTGCATACTTTACTATAGAGCCTGCAATATGATTTGCATCCCTATGGGCATAAGTGCAAACCCAAGAATCAAAATAACTTAATATAACTAATGCATCATGGATTAAATTATATCCTTCCCATTCATAGCTGCTATAACATTCTGGCAATCTCCTTCCAAGTGAATTTTTTGCCATCCCTTACTGCCAGCCCATTGTACTGCTTCTAGGAGAGAATGCGCTTCAGCTTGCTCTGGATCAATGGCTAGAGATGCACCTCCTCGCAGTCCATGGCTGTTTCCTGCAGAATCTCTACAAATCAGTCCTCATCCTGATAATACAGTTTTATCAATATAGGAAGCATCAAAATTCAATTTGTATATATCATCTATAGGATCCTTCCGGTTCTTATCAATTATTCTCAAAGAACTGTTGCTACTAGTTTGCATTCTTTTATCCCTTTTCCAGTCCTCAATCTGCCTGACAATATTGTTTATAACAATGTTACTGTTAAATAGCTTGTTTTCAAAAACTGTATCACATCTAGCCTTCCAGGTTAGCCACAAAATGAAACTGACACTCTCATACAGACTAAAATCCTTGGGCATACCATTGTTTTCCTTTAGAAAGAAACCACTTATCCAATTTTGTAAGTCTAGACCCCGGAGGATAGTAGATAATATAGAGTCTACTGAATCCCATATATGTCTGACATGATGATAATCAAAGTCTACTAAAATTTTAACCTTTCAAGTCAAAAAAAAAAAAAAAGTCCCATATATGTCTGACATGATGACAATCAAAGAACATATGTTGAATAGTTTCAGGTTACCACTACAAATAGCACATCTACTATCTTTATGTTTAGTGAAACTAGCAAGTCTATGTTTAGTATTAATGCAACCATGTAGTAATTTTCATATAAAATACTTAATTCTGGGAGGTAGCTTATATCTCCAAAAGGATTTCCAGCAGATGTCTAAGTTGTTCTTAGTTGGCTTAGTAGCTAAGTTTTCATTCAAGATGGCATTGTAAGTAGATTTTATAGTAAACATTCCATTGCTGGAAGGCTCCCATATCAGCTTATCTTTACCTGCAATAGGAATTCTTATGTCAGTAATCCGTTTAACAGTATCTTCATCAAACAAAGCATTCAAAATATCAGAATTCCAAGACTTAAGAGTCTTGGTCAATGAGATGATTCACAGTTTTTATATTAAAAGTGCTAAAATGACTATCTGGAGGTCTGTGCATATTTGGAATCCAAGAATCTTTCCGAATTTGCACAGAAGTACCATCACCTATCTCCCATATGTAGTGTCTTTTAATTATATTCAAACCTGTGCATATGCCTTGCCAAATCCAAGACCCATGTTTGTTCACAATATCAGTTAAAGGATTAATAGCATGAACCCATGGTTCATATGGATTGGTAATCAATCATACAGTAAGCTACTAAAGATAAATAAACTAAACCCATCCATTTTCATGTTCATCATTTCCAGAAAACATAAAAATTCAACGTGAATCATTCATCACATAAATGTCAACCTATCTATCAGCGTAAAAAGCATGCATCTAGTGCAGTACTTAAAAAATACGTAAACTTTAAAGTTCACACATCAAAAACCCTGTTTAAAAAAGCAAAGAACTTGTCAGATGAGCATTTATCCAAAAATCATCAGTTTTTCTTCAACTTTTTTGATGGTGGTGTCTCTGCATGCAATGGATCAGGTTATGACATTCTCGACGCGCCAAACCTTGTCTTCCTCTGTTGCGCATCTGAAAGTTGGTATGCCTTATGCACAGTTGGTGCATATAACCTTCTTTGCGCCTTTTTAGTCTTCTGAGAAATCTTTTCATAGGCTGCATGACTCCCTGAATGTGGATTGACTGCTAGGTGCTCCTCATTTAGTTTTTCACTGTCCAATTTTTTCTCAGAATCTAAAACTGGTTCTGGTTGCTCATGAGGTTTTCCATGCTGTGGAGTTTCCTGCATCAAGAGATTAAATGTATTATATATATATATATATTAAATCCAAGGCGAAATCGTCTGTCATGTGAATTCTCAACAAGAGACGGACAAAATTCATTTTTCCAACAATGTAATTAAGCCAACTTCACTGAAGGCCGCGACATTTTTCACAGCTGACGCCCATAATAAAATACGTAACCAAATATCAATTTTCAAATTTACACTGGAATTCATGTTCCATTTAGGTGTTAATATATTTCTATCTCGTACTTATTCTTTAATCAAACTGAATACACGATTTATGTAAAACTATTTATATACTTGATTAACAAAGCAAAAGAGCTAAGAAACTAACCTTGTAATCAGAGATGGAACAGTTATCTTTCGGCCATGCCACAAAACCATCTCTAGCTTCCCCTAATAACTTAAATTCACCACTTGGTTCGGTTAACACGAACGATGGAACTATAACCTCCTGAATATTGACAACATAACATCTACTAGGAATATCTTGTCCATGTATTTTCTGGTTAGGAACCATAGGTAAAATACTGCCTCTAGCAACGACGTTTCCCCTAGATCTATTCGAAAAGTTGTATTTTGCTTTCTGCGGAGATACGGCATATGAACATCATATAAAAAGAAAATGCTAGAATTAGCAATATAGATTTACGAAGAAAAAAAAAAAAAAAAAACATACTCCATTAGATGTCTTATCCAGATGTTCTGCCGTAGATGTGCACGACTTCTCTAGAGATAGTGAAGGATTTGGTTGGGAATTACTGGTAGAGTTCTGCATAAGATTAGGAGACTGCTTCTTAGATCCATCAGAAGGGTTGCTACGTGAAGGAGACTTCCTCAGAGAAGTAGTTGGTTGTGAATTACTGGTAGGGTTCTGCATAAGTTTAAAAGAGTTATTAGTTACTTTGGCCAAGGAATCGCTTTTCCAAAAGTTTGCCCTAATGTTTCCATACCTGCAAATCGTACGGGTAGACAGAAATTCGGTTTTATTACTTCATCAATCAGGATTTTGTAGCAATCAACCTCCAACCCATCCTTTCCATGTAATTGTTGTTTTCATGTTAACCAAAAATCTCTACCTCTAGCAAGGACGTTTGCCTTAGACAGCTCGTCAAAAAGGTTCCACCTTCTACCCTGCGGAAATATATGGCATATGAACATCTTCAAGCGAAAACTTCAAAACAAATTGAGATTTAAAATTATTATGTAAAAATAAAACAAATACCTGAGAAACTGCTTTAGTTGTCGTGATCTCAGATTGGCTCCGACTATGTGGATCTTTTGATGTCACATCCAGAGTATGTTTCCCCGAATATTGTTGACTTACCTGCAGCAGTAGAGTAATATTCGGGTGTCAAATATGCCAAATTCCACCATGAATGCGAAGACACGGATGAATAGGTAACAAATATACAAGGTTCTCCAAAATACACCCTAGCATCCGTGATTCATATTGTAGTTGATAGCATATTTCAGACTCATATGGTCCTTAAGATCATGTAACTGGTTTAAAAAACATACCTTCGGAACTTTTTCAGATATTGCGATACGAGTTTGGCTTTCGTTGAGTAGATCCGGTGATTTCACAGCCTTAGAATGTTTTGGTTGACTTACCTGCATCAGAAAATTGAAATGAAAGTTGTACCTTGTTTTTGCCGTGAAACCATTTAAGCAAAATGCACAACTGAATCACAATCAAATAGCTAACCACATATCTGGTTCTATAAGGTTCTCTAAAATATACACTAACGTCCGTTATTCATATAGCTGATAACATATTCGTCTCTTATATCAAACAAGATATATATATATATATATATATAACTGGTTTGTGTAAAAACATATCCAATGAGTTAATAAAGCAAACAAGCATAGCAAACCAGAACGCTCTGGATTCAGTCTTGGGGAAGCTAAATCTACGGCCGAATGATGATTAGTTTACTTAACTTTCAATAAAAATGTTTTATTGATATTTTATAATATTTTTTTAGCTAATAAAATAAATATATTTCATTAATATAGTACATAATAAACTTATTTTATATTAAATTAACATTATTATGGAAGTTGTGGTTGATTTTTTTAATTTGAAAATAAGATGGTTATTGACACAAAATAAATAATTGTACAGGCTGACCATAATTTTTTTTCGAAAAATAACCCGAGAAAAACCCAGCGATGATGGGGTAGTAAAGGTTATCAGTTGATCCCTCTATATGTTTCACCCAGTGATTTTTCCGAGACAAATTTTCGGTCAACCTAGAAATTCTGAAAAAAAAACATAACAATTAAAAAATATGGGGAAAAATTGTCACTCTATATAGAGCCAACAAAAGAATGACAAGGGTTTTAAATTTACATAATTTTTTTACTTACTATGGAGGCCGTGCCGTTACGACACGGGTGAAGTTCTAGTTGTGTATATTATTTAATTTTAATTAGTTAACAAATGGGCCATATCCTGAACTGCAACATGGTTTGGCTCAGACATCATGCCATATCTCAATACCCTAGTCCCTAAGTCCTGACCAACAACTAATTAATCAACTAATGTCAAACAAATCAGGTCCCTGAAAACTTTAATCCAACAGGTACCCTAGTGGGAATCTATCCTTACCCACCACTATGTCATAATGACGTGATAAACCTAGGTAAAATGGCATTATGGTTAATTAAAATTAATAATATGATTTCAGGTAATTTTTCACGGTTGTGGTTGGATGCTGAACAAAGCTCTCTTCTGAGAGCTTCTGGCCCACCGGGATATATTTCAACCAATAGGATTTTTCCGTTATTTCACCCCTCAAAAACTACGTCCGGAAACACCACCATCCAGAAACACCACCTTTTCTAATTTTCTCTTTCGCCTCCTCTCTATTCCCCGCTCTTTCTTCCCCTCACCGTTACTTCTCCATTCTCTCTTTATATTTTGCAGATTTGAAATCATGAAAGGAAGCTATTAGCGAAAGAAAAAAATCAATAAAAATATTGATTCCTGCAGATATACTATACCGTAAACCCTACCCTTTTTCTCTTACTTTTTTTTTTTATTTCTGAATCAATGAACCCTAACACTTTTGGTCTATTTTGCAGATATGAGTTTTCATTGATCTTGATAAACAAAGAAATCCAATCTTTTATTGGTGTTAGGACACTGGGGGGAAAACCTCTGCAGAATCAGTCGAGTTAATCAATCGAGTTCATCTTCCTAAATCTCTAAGAAAAATCTCTTTGAACATTTTGTTCCGACAAGGTAAACTCAATTAATGTTTCTCCAATCTCTTAATTTATTAACCAGGATTATAGATCATCTTGAATCCGTCTGCATCTGTATTTTTTTTTCTGTTTGCTACTCGCTTTTGGAATATTTTCTTTGTTATTGTCATTAATATTTCTTTGTTGTTTTGTCACTGATTCCAATTTGTCTTATTTGTTCAAAATTTTCTACTTGGTCAAAGATTTTATGCTATACCTGACCTATTTGGATTGTTGATGGATTGGATTGTAGATGGAGTAGTAAGTTGGTGAGGATAAAGATAATCCAGTGAACCGTGATAAGGGAACTTGAATTTACTTTATACGGCTGTGTTAAGAGAACTTTAATTTTGATTTTTGAATACTCCAAGTGTATGATCATAAACCAATTTAGAGAGAGTTCATCTAGAGCATTCTCTGATAAATTCTAATAATAAGATTGTAATTTTGGGTTTGGGTTCACATGGATGATTAGTTTACTTATGATTTCATTATTGAATTTTGTTAGACAATATTAATTTTGTGACAGAAAATGTGGAATTTGGTTTAGGTTGAGTTAAATTTTGTTACTAGTGGTTTTTTTATGAATTTAGGAATTAGCTTATGTTGTTGTAAGGAGTATAAGTTGCATTGTAGATTAAGCCGGCGTTGTTATAGTGCCGGAAAGGAGAATCTGTTGTTGTATTATCTCGATTTTGTTTTTCTTTACTTTGCAACGGTGTTCTATGCTAAGCAACTGGTTTAACAGGGAAGAAGACGTATTTGAAACTCGGTGTTCGACCAGCAATGCACGTGCAATCCACTTGCATCCTATTAGAGAACCTACTCATCCCTACCTCCACATACAACAAATGGCATCGTTTAACTCCGCAGAAGATTTGGAAATCACCAAAGCATGGGCAACCGAAAGTCGAGTTGTAGATCGCTCCTCGGCCAAGACCTTTTGGGCGAAGATACATAACAAATTTAGCCAAGATTATGGGAACCCGGAAAGAAGAAGTGTTCAACAAATCATGGATAGGCACAACATCATCCTAGATGCGGTAGCTGGGTTTTTTAAAATCAAACACCAGATATCGCACGCAATCCACCATAGCTTGTCCCCTCTACAACTTGTACGTATCTTTATGGTTTATTCGGCACAATACTTTTTTCAACTTATATGTAACCAAATAAGTTTGTGTGTGGTTTTTGTATCACGAAGCCGTGAAAGCGCGCTACTTAGAGGAAAAGGGGGAAGCATTCACATTTGATGAAATTGTTTACTTCATAGTATTCATATTTTCGGAGTACCACCAGCTGCGGAGTATCACCAGAACTCAATGGTGGGTGAATCGGACTTCATACTATTATTTGGCATTGCAATCGTTTACTTCACTACATTTCAGTTTGTGTAATCATCCTGTGGAATCCAGTAATCACCTATTCCTTGAATGTGGTTATGCTAGATCTATTTGGTTGGTTTTAAATATCAATATTACCTTTGGTATAGGAATTACTAGACATGAGATTAATAAATTGCTAATGGTTTCAGTTTGGACTTTTTTTTTTTAAGCATCAGTTTGGATTATTTGATGTTCAAAGATTTTTCAGAACATTAACTCCAAATAGGACAATGTCAATAGATGCCATTAATAAACTTGTGTCTCCTGGAACTAATCTTGTTTCTTCTACATTTTGATGCTTCTTTAAGTCAGATTCATTACAAGGTGCAATCGGGCTAATAGTGAGGAATTGTGCAGGTAGCTGCTTTCGGGTGCAAGGATAATGCTTCAATGGAGGAATGAAGATGGGAGTTGAAGATGAGGAGCTGGAATGTAAGGCTATGCTGGCAGCTGTTACTCTAGCACCCTCTAAGAACTTTAATTATGTTATCTATGAATCAGATTGTGAGGCTTTAATGAAATCCATCAATGATCAAACCTATTATGTTAATTGGGTGAATCAAGCTTTGGTTTTAGATATTAATTCTAATTGGACAGAACACATAATTAGAGCAATGTGTTTTAATTCACTTAATTCTAATTGGGGCCCTAGCTTCTTCCAGTTCTTACGATTTTATTTTTCAAATGTACAAACACGTTCTCCACTTTTTACAAAGTTAGTTTTTTACTTTAGTACTGTTATAACAACTGCAGCGACACGTACTCCGCTTTTTAGCTATCATTTTGATTTATTTTCTGAATTCGGGTACGAACAAAAAAAATCTTTAGGATGGAATGAATATTAGTTGCATTGCACTCCGGTCTTTTAGAGCCGTCAAAGCAGAAAATTATGCAGCAGGATAACAAGATTTGATTGAGAAAATTCTTAACATAGAAGGATCTTTACCTTCCTGTTTTACCAAATTATTACCATATACACTTAAATATTTTGCCAAATTATTTATTAGGAAAAATATTGCCAAATTTCCATTTACCCATCTGTGTTCATCTCTCTCGTCTTAAATCATTTCATGTTTCTACTCTTAAATCTTCTAACCTCCCCCTAAAAAATGAAACAAGTCGTTTACTTTGATCATCTGATTCATCTCTGGATAAACCATATATTCCCCTGTCAGTTTTGCTTTGAGGAATAATCGGATCGACCGTGTAAGTAATTCTTTTCAATACTGCTTTGTTAACTGAGATTGTAACTCTAGTGATCATAGTAGGGTAAATATTATCTTCACATGCAACTGTATGTAGGTATCTAACCTCTAATTACTTGTATGATTCATATATGATAACTGAACTCACATTGTGATTTGTGATTACTCTTTGTGTACGTATTACTCTTTGCAATGATATTTCGTAGTTTTATTCGGACCACAATAGCATTTTCACAAGATGTTCACAAGTTTTTTCTCCGTCCAGGTATCTGAGAATTCATAATGGATCCCAGCGTAATGGATAAATCTTGGATGTATACAGATAGAACCAGACCGCGTTATCAAGACGGAGTCGATGTATTTATAAAGTTTGCTACGCATACATACCAACAAGATATTGCGAATGGGAAACGGAAACCATGCGACAATGGCAAGGTTAAGTTTCTATGTCCATGTGTGAAACCTATACCTGCACAAGGCAAGTAAAGTTAGGTATCATTTGTATTCTTCTGGATTCATGCAAAATTATGCGGTGTGGACTAAGCACAGAGAAGGAGATAAGTCATCATGGTGGACACTTCTGGATTTTAATGGCAGCGACGGTCCGCACTCTGATGAACCAACACATGCTGCAGAGACTAGAGAAACGGTTAGTTCCTTAGCATGAGACAACTTTTCAAAGGATTCTGAGAAGATGCAACGGATACTCGAAGATGCTGGGAAACCCCTATACAAAGGATGTGCGGATTTTACAAAGATATCTGCAATGTGTGAACTGTTTAACCTGAAGAGAAAGCACGGAGCTTCCGACAAGTTATTTAATGAACTTCTAACGCTGTTAAAATCCATGCTCCCTCCAGGAAATGAGATGATGAAATGTACATATGAAGCTAAGAAGGTGATGAGAGATTTGGGTTCAGGTTACGAAAAGATACATGTATGCATCAATGACTGCATTCTCTATTGGAAGGATTACAAGGATCACATCAAGTGTCCCACCTATGGGGAGTCAAGATGGAAAGTTAACGACACCACCCACGAGGTTTATGAAAAAATTCCGGCAAAAGTCTTGTGGTATTTCCCAATTATCCCAAGACTGAAACGACTCTTTCAATCAAAGAGAATTGTCGAATATTTATTGTGGCACGACACCAGAAAGTAAGAAGAGGGTGTTTTACGGCATCCGGCAGACTCACCAGCATGGAAAAATATAGATAAAAGATATCCCATAATTCGTGATGATCCTAGAAATTTGCGTCTAGGCATTTCGGCTGACGGGGTTGACGTAAACAAAGGCATGCAAAAACAGCACAGCGTGTGGCCAATTCTGACAGTGATTTATAACCTTCCGCCAGAGTTGTGTATGAAGAGAAAGTTCACCATGCTGTCATTAATTATTGATGGGACGCCTTGTAAGGACATTGATGTTATGTTACAACCGTTTGTCGAGGATCTCAAGGAATTGTTTGATGGAGTGCAATATTTTGATGCGCTGAAACAGGAGATGTTTACTTTACGTGCGGTTGTTTTATGGACAATAAATGATTACCCTGCTCTCGGTACACTGTGTGGCTGCCCCTACCAGGGACGAGACGCCTGTAAGGTGTGTGGGATAAATACTTACTATGTCAGGCTAAAACATTGTAGAAAAGAGATTTATACTGGGCATAGATGATACCTACCATACGATCATCCATTCAGACATCATAAGGGGTTCAACGGAAAAGATGAAACTGAAGAGGCTCCGGAACTTATGACCCCATCACAAATATACAATGAGGTAAAGTCTATAAATAATAAATGGGGAAAGGGACAGAAGAATATTGTGGTGTAATTCATGCAGGATAACCCTGGAAGAGGTGGAAAGATGAACAGAATCGAAAAGACCGTCGACCCAAAAAAGGGGAAAAGGAAGGGGAAGGAGAATGAGACCGAAAGGCGCTACTGGAAAAAGTTCAATATATGGTTCCGGATCCTCCCCTACTGGCGGTATCATGGTATCCACCATTGCATAGATTTCATGCACGTCGAAAAGAATGTATGAGAGAGTATCGTTGGAACATTGTTGAACAACGAATTTAAGTCGAAAGACCACCTTTCTGCTCGAATGGACCTGAAGGAGATGGGTTTTAGAGACGAGTTGCAACCTCGGGAAAATGGCAAAGGGGAATATATACTAAAGGAAGCATGTAACTCATTAAGCCCGGAGGAAAAGGACAAGTTTTGTGCAACATTATCCGAGATAAAGGTTCCACAAGGGTATTGTTCTAACTTTTCAACACTGGTGAATCGAAAAGATCGAAAGCTTATTGGACTAAAATCGCATGATTATCACATGCTAATGCAACATTTTTTGCCCATTGCGATTAAATCAATTATGCCATAGCCAACAAGATATGCTATTATCATTTTTTGTTTCCTTTTCAGGGAAATATCTAGCAAAGAAATCAAGGTAGCAGATCTAGAAAAATTGTAGTCGGATCTCGTTGTGACGTTGTGCTTGCTCGAGAAATACTTTCATCCATCCTTTTTCGACATAATGGTTCATTTAACTGTGCATCTTACCAGGGAAGTGAAAATTTGTGGTACTGTATTCTTTCAATGGATGTATCCGTTTGAAAGGTGCATGAAGGTCATTAAAAGGCATGTGCGAAACAGAAACAGACCTGGAGGAAGCATTGCTGAAGGGAACCTTGCGGAAGAGACAATTGAGGTTATCAGTGAGCACCAATACATCATGAATGATACAGTCGGAATTCCACCAGACAAACTCAACACATCTGACACTGGCGAAGATTATTATTCTTTCAGTGGAAAACCAATGTCAAATCCTAAGTTTCCTCATGTCGATAAGGATCTATTTGATAAAGCGCATTTCTATGTATTGCGGAATTCGCCTGAAGTTGCTCCTTACGTTGAGTAAGTATAACTAAATCTAACCAAATAACCTCATTTTTTATTTAGTTTTTGATTCTGTGTCCGAATTTCTATAAAGATAATAACATTAATCATTGCACTGTCCAGCCGATACCAGAATTTTTTGAAGGATAAATATCTTGGTATGAGTGATAGACAGCTAGATCAAAAACATCGTGAAGAGTTCGCCAAATGGTTACAAAAAGTGGTAAGAGTTTGCAGAAAATGTCACTCTTGCTATGTAACTTTTGCGTTGAGACGGAGGCTAATCCTTATAATGTATTTCAGGTTGAGAGTGAGTGGGCAGACTCTAGGGAAAACTTCAATCATGACTTAAGGTGGCTATCAATCCCGCCGAATGCACAAGTAGATACATACGAAGCATATCACATCAATGGATACCTGTTTCGCACAAAATCTCATGATGGTTCCGTTAACCAGAATAGCGGGGTTTACGTAGAGGCAACTGACACGCACATTAGACAAGCGGGGATTACCCTTAATCTGGCGGATTATTATGGTGTTTTACAAGAGATATGGGTGCTGACATATCATTCGCTGAAAGTGCCGCTTTTCAGGTGTAAATGGGTTACCAAAGCAGGGGTCTCAAAAGACAAACTTGGCTACATTTTGATTGAGCTTGATAAGTTGGGACTCCAGGATGATCCTTTCGTTGTATCCTCCCAAGCTAAGCAGGTATTTTATGTTCCAGACTAGGAAAATAAAAAAAAAGTCTATTGTGTTAGGTGCACCTACCCAAATATGGAAATATGATGGTGATGAAGTCGACGAGGAATTCAGTACGGCATTTATTTGTCGGAATGTGTATAAATTTCCAAAGGTAGATAAACTTGACCTGCAAAGGAAATCCAGGGATGATTACTATCGGGACGACATTAAGGGTAGAACTGCAAGGAAAGCACCAGCACCAACAGCAATCCCTGCTTCTCAAACGACTGCATCTGAGCAACCATTTTCAAGGACTAAGAGACAAGCCAGGTGATAAAATGTAGTTGTTTGGATTTTTATGTTAACTAGAGAATGAATGTATGGATTGTTGAAAAAAAATTGATTCTTAAATCATGGTGGGGTTTTGTAAGCAGATGGATTTTAGCAATGTTAGATGAGTTTGGATTTGGCTATACTGATTGTTGAATTAATATTCTGTCATGCTAGGATTAGTAGTAATAGTACTAGGCTTGGACATAGATTTTTTTTTGGAATTAGGCCTAAAATAGTCTTTGAATTAATCTTACTCCAACAACATTTTATAAACTGGAGTAATACATTACCCACCATCTTAAATAGCATTTTATATACCCTATTGATTCATCAATTCAGTCATTCCTACCCATCTCTACTTAACAATCATTGGAATTTTTGAATCATTCACCAAGAACATTGCTTGTTTGTACATTTACTGTATTCAATCCATTACTACTGAAATCAAAAGAGCAAGAAAAACTGACACATTATGTTCAAACCCTTCAAACCTACATCCATCACAAGTTTAATACTACTGAAAATTTAAACAACTGGAAGAACACAACTAGTTTAATTACATCTAAAGAAGGACAAAGCAAAGAGAATACGACTTCTAAACACCCGACAGGCTACCAGTGCCATTACAACTTTCCTTTTACAATCAAAATTCAAAGATGCACATTACTAATCTACCTGACATAAAAAATTTACCCAATCATAACCACTTCATCTCTCCCAGCTGCTATACAAACAATGCACCTAAACTGAACCCCAAACCCTCCTCCTTTATTACTCTTACACCCCTTTAATCCCAAACACTAGTACTAATGCTTGGACTTGGTTTTGTTGTTGTTTCTTGTTTGCTGGTGAGTCCATTAAAATATTTTGGTGCTGAAGTGTTTTAATAGATTCAACAGCAAATAAGATGACAATAACAAAACAAGTACAATACTACAAACATTCCTTTAACATTTATCAGCTCATTGAGCATTATATCAAGTTTTTTCAATTTCCAGCATCAGCACCACAAGTTCATACAACTATCAAACCCTCAAAAGATCAAAGCTTTAAACTACCATTACATATTCACAAAATACCTTCACCAAAAGGCCATAACCCAAACCCCTTTCATTACAAACCATTACTACAAACTTGAAACCACGACTACCCCTTTCAACTTTACAATCCAAACACAAGATCAAAATAAAAGGAAATCCAAAACCGTCCGCATCAACTTTCAAAATACAAAGAAACTTACCATCTTTCGCACCAACATCGGGAAGAGTAGAAGGAAGGAAAATTACCAGAAAAGCTATTTTGCAAAAAACTTGTTGATCGTTTTCAGGATTTATGCAATGCCTGAAAATCTAGCCTTTCCCGGTAGCTCTGATGAGCTTACCATTGTTCATCCTCATCAGTATCCAGACCCTATTCACCATAGTCCCCGCTATCAGATGATGCAAGAGAAGTCCCACTGGATGATGATTCATCATCACTATCCTCGTCCCCTTCTTCCCTTTCTTCCTCACTTGACTCATCATCGAGATCAGCAAATCGACGGCTCACCTTCACTGCAACAGGTTCACCCTCACTCATGGTGCGAGCAAAAATCTTGGGATTGGCAAGTTCATATTCAAATTGCCTTCTCTCCTTCTCATCATGATAAGAATTCATCATTTGCATGTCCTCCGCAGCATCCGAATCTAGGTCATTGGTATCCACTTCCTCCACTTCATACTCATACCCTACTGAGGCCTCATAATCACTTTCTGTTGAACTTCCATACTTTGGGGTCTTGGCCTGCTTCTCAGTCTTTTCCTCATCCTTCCGTTCTTGCCATTCTAAGAAATTGGGTATCCATGCATTGTAGAGAGACTCAAATCTCCTTTTCTTCTGCTCCTGAATAGCCTCTTCTGCCTCTCTCTGACGAGTTTGATCTTGAATCCGATGATCAATTTCAAACTGTGCATATTCTCTTAACTGCTGCAATTCCTCTATGCTCAAAGAAAGGAGAATTGAATTGGCTTGTGCAAATTCAGGAGTTACTAGTGGTTCATTTGGAAGATTTCTGATGGAATTGGTTGAATTCTGGGAAGGATCGTCCATACTTTCAATTTAGTTTGCTAAACATAAACCTTTCCTATTTTGTTAAAGATCTCTCTGAAAATGGTAATCTCTCTGCTAATTAACCCCTCAAATACCCCATTGTGCCAATTCAATTCCATTTATGGCGCTTAGTTAGCCGTCATGTTACTTTGTTAATTATGCCCATTCAAAGCCATTTGTCTCCCCTTCACTCTAATAACCATCATTACCCTATAAATACCTATTTTCAACACCTAATTCCCATTAAGACTTTTACCCTCTTTGGAACTGCCATTAAGGGCGTGTCTGGTGGGTCACCAAATTTGGGGTCTAATTAACTCTTTATGTTTTATGCATACTAGGCGATGGCAGCATCAGTTGGGAGGCTTCATTGCAACCTGCTACATGTCTTAAGGTGTTAACTTGTATACACCACCTAGTATTACATGTCACACTACATGTAGGATGTTATGTAGCAATAACACCTCTAGCTTGCAAACCATGCAATTCAACACCCACTAGATTTAGGTGTTAATCTCATCCAACAAAGTAGCTTACTATTGCTTGAGTAGCTTATACAAGGTGCTTGGTGTAACAATGTGCTTATGCAAGGTGCCTGGTGTAACTAATGGTGCCAAGTGGATAGCCACCATATCCCATGCTAACAGTTCTAGCAACCTAAGCAAATCAAGCATTATCAACATAAATTTCCTGAACTTTCTCATCAATATCTTCATCAATTTGTGCTATCACCTTACCACTTTCATCTATAACAATATATTCATAAAAAGGAAAACAACAACCTTTGAAATCAAAATAACAAAATAAGTTCCAGATACATTACTACACTGCCTTCCATTGTTTCAAACCAAAACATTAAAACCTATAATCAACATATTTTCCATAAAACCCAGGTAAAAGATCTCACTGTGTTCTCCCAAAAAATTATACGCATCACCTATTACACAAATATTTCTAATATCACACATTATCAACACCATCAGGAACATCAAGTCATCAACTACATGCTACTTTGTCCGTTCGAAAAGAGAAAAAAACCAAGAACATGAAACTTACCATCACCTTCAAATAGTTTAGGGCAGCTGCGGTTCGGTACTGGGTTTCGACTTCGGGTCACGGGTAGCCCGCTTAGAGAGCCCGCTTTCCAAATAGATGCCAAGTGTTTTTTGCCGCCTCTGAACGACCAATAAGTTTGGGGTAGCGTTTAATAGGTCTTTGCATGAACTTAGTAGGCATGTGCCTCCCCGATATCTCAACTAATTGATCTCGAGGATTGAAAAAGGATGGGTGAGATGTGTTAACTATTGGTCTTCTCGTCCATAAGGCCTGTTTGGAAGAGATCGGTTATAATTTTCGGAAGATATCAAATATAATTTCCAATTCTGTAACTCTGTAACTTCCACATTCCATCTCCGCAAAATCCCCTCAATGTTCCAATTGTTGAAGCTATGTCTAAGCGAGGTTATAATGCATATCTAAATATGAATGATCACCCAGCCATGTCTACAAATCAGGAATCCATGGGTAGACCAGAGGAAAAGAAGGCTAAGATGAATATGCAAGAAAACCAGGTATTGATTTTTGATAATCATGGAAGAATTGTTGGGTTTAAGGTGTTGAAAGTTAATAAAGGAGATAAAACACTTAATCTCTAGTTTTTTGGTTGTGAGTTTATTCATGTAAGCCGTAATGATAATCAAGTGGCAGACGATGTTGCCAAACATGTTAGGCAGACAACAATGCTAATATTATTTGTTGAAAACTTTAACCCAGTCTTTTGTGAGCTTTAGACAGACAGCATGTGTCAGATATCTGGAGAGGGCAAGAGGTCCAGGTTTGATGTGCATGGGAAGCAGGTAATGATTTTTGGTAATCTTGTGATAATTTTTGGTTTCTGGGTATTGATAATATAAATTATATCTAGAATTAGATAATTTGTTAGAAGCAATTATGGTATTGATATGAATTTCTCCAATTGTCTGAATTGACAGGTGATAGAAATAGACAGTAGTGATGAGACATTGCCTGGCGTGCAAGAAGGTTCTGAGAGTGATGAGAACGTCAAGCAAGAAGGACCAGAAATGCATGACCGATCCAAGGCCAAGGTGTTTAGTTCTCAGATGCCTTAACTCCAAGATGCTAAGGAGGGATGGGTGGTGTATGCCATTCACCCTGACAAATGGCAATTCATCATTAAAGAGGGTGTTGTTCTTGTAGGATATGAGCAAGTCGTGAGTGGTGGTGCCAATCAAGGATTATATTCTTCACCAGTTCCTGCTGCTGTCAAGGCCAAAATTCGGGAGAATGATCGTCTTGGACATCCCAGTGACACTATAGTCTTCCCCAATTGTCTCATGTTGGCAACAAAGATGCGTCAATTGGCAGAAGCTGCTTATGATCTCTCCATCTTTGGCCCTGGTGAGATGACTGCTTCCAATGATGTGGTTTTGCATGTGCCTACTCCCAGAGGTAATTTTTCTGTGACAAGGCCGAAGACTGCACCATATTTGGGTGGAATTGTCAAGGCAAGTGCAGCAGTTAAGGATTCTGATGCTAACCTTACAATTCCAGTTTAAGTAAGTGAAATTGAATATATTGTGTTTTGGGGTTTGATACTTTGTGTGTTTTGAAGAACAAGTATAAGTAATATTATTGTGTTTATTTGTGAATGATAGGAACTTGTTGGTACTTTGGGTTTTGATTATATGACTAATGGTGGTATGAATGGAGATGATGTTTATTTTGTTTTTTATGTAGCTAATGATATATTGTCTTACTTTGTTGTGTATGATTTTGTGATCTGATTGCTTAATTTTGGTTCTGCTATGGAGAAACTGTTTAAGAAAGGTCTCAGTGGAGATTTTTACGAGGTTGAATATATAGGTATATGTGAAATTCATGTGGTTTATGATCATCTCAGGGTATACATATGGGATTTTCCATTTGGTAGTATGGGTTTGATTTGTGACATAGCAATAAAACAATATGATTTTACTTTGGTGAAATAGAAAACATAGTGATTCCTTACCATAGCCATAGAGAGGTAAGTGCATATCTGATTTTGCAGCATACATGTTCCAGAAAGACTGAAACATGAAATCCATCTCAGTGTGATGAAGCGGTTTAGAGTTTAACCAGTATCGTATTTTCAAAATACTAATCATAAACGTGTTAAGATGGGCAGCTTGGTGGATTGGTACGTTATCTAAATCCTTCGAGGTCATGCGTTCGAATATGGGCGAAAGATTTTTATTAATTTTTTCAAAACAAACTTTTTAGCCACACTATAAAACCGGCGTGTCTATAGAATGCACACTATGGACACACATATATTAGGGTGTCCAAAGAAGAACTTTTTGGCCACACTTTCAACTTGGCATGTTTATTTAAATATTGAGTAGTTCAACCAATCTAGTATTTTCAAAACACTAATCATAAACATCTAAAGATGGGCAGCTTGGTGGATTGGTAGGTTATCTAACTCCTTTGAGGTTATGCGTTCGAATATTGGCGAAAGCTTTTTATTAAATTTTTCAAAACAAACTTTTTAGCCACGCTATAAAACCGGCGTGACTATAGAATGCACACTATGGACACACATATACTAGCGTGTCCAAAGAAGAACTTTTTTGCCACACTTTCAATTTGGCATGTCTATATATCATACACTATGGACACGCATATACTGGCATGTCTATAAATCGTACACTATGGACACGCATATACTGGTGTATCCAAAGAAGAACTTTTTGGCCACCCTTTGAATTTGGCGTGTCAATCAATCGTACACTATGGACATGCATATACTGGCGTGTCTAATGAACCAACTTTAAAACCACACCTTAAATGGCGTGACTAGTCTTTTGGACACGCCACAACTACCTAATGTGGCCATAGACTGGTCTATAAACACGCCCAATACCTAAGGTGGCCATAGACTGGTCTATAAACACGCCAAATCAAAAATTTGAAGTTAACGTGACTAAACAGTTGAAATTTTGACACGCTAGTAGCCCTGGCGTGGCTGAAAGCACTTATATGAACACACCCATTGAACATTGCGTGTCTATAGGGTAGAAGTATACCCTCTAGACACGCCAAAACCAAAAAGGCGTGACAGGGAAATTTATATTTGGCGTGGATAAAGGCCATTTCTGTACTAGTGGTAATATGTAAGATCACATATTTCGAGCCCATTTGATTTCAATTCAACCGTATTAAGTTTTAATTTGGCCATTTATAGGGTATATGTTGTGGAAAATTTGTTTTCCTAACACCTTTGTTAAAAATCTTACTTTGGTAATGTCTGCAAAACTGAAACTTCTTTTCTCTCATTATTCGTATGATTTTTTTTTCATTTTAATACCATATTTATTTTAATCTAATTTGTTATGGTAATATATTGATTTAAACTTGCAAAATTACAAATCATATATTAATATTAAGAATTATACACACTAGTCGGGGTATATACTCTGCCAAAAAAATAATATCAGTAGTCCTCATACAAACTTGACAATATCGACTGCGCTATAGATACCCCTCTTCTTTACACCACTTTCTTACACCACTATGTGGTATGCATTTAAGCCTTAGATTTGGGATGATGAACTCTTTAAGATCCATGGTGCCTCCTGAACAGAATTTCATGGGCAAATACCTTTACCACACCTTTACCACATATAGTGTAAAAATTTGACGTAAAAAAACAATATGTATGAAGTGACTAAATATAACCCTTATTTTGGTTAAATACAACCAGGACTAAGTACATCCATCTTCTATACATTATCAGCTAAGTACAACCCTAATTATCAGTTCAATACAACCCTAATTATTCAGCAAAAATAAAACCTTGACACTCCTTCCGTCTAAGTCTTTTAATTTACTCATAGTGAATCTATACTATTAGAGAGTTATAAGTTTTTTTTGATTACTTATGCTTATGTATAATGATCAATGACTATCGCTACTATTGGATAATTTACCTTACAAATACACATCAGATTAATCTATGAGTCAAAGACTTTATCCAAAAATTTATGAAGATGCAGTTATTTGTTTGTAGATTTGTACACTCAAAATCAGTTGTTAATGAATCTAACTATATGGTGATTTTCTACAATCCTTTATCACAAGAAAAAAATAGTCATTACATAATGGATTTATCTTCCATTACATAGTATTGATCAATCTTTCACTTTTACTATTGATATCACCACTACCATGCTGATAAAATTAATCATCATCATGTAGGAAATTGTTTGGAATTTTCCAATTTACCGTCACTGTAACTCCTTAATATATATTCATCTGCATCAATCATGTCTTTAAGAGATTGAAGAGAGATAGAGTTAATCGTCTGGTTTAGATCATAGAAAAAGAGGTAATTATGACTCACCACTAATTGAGGAAGTTGTATTTAGCCATTTGAAATTAGAAAAGTGATCATTCTGAAAAAGATGAATCTTGGTTGTCAAGAGTTTAACTGTGATTCTATTCAATAAAAAAAAACTGTGGATGCGATCTAATAATCAGAAATTGTGCAAGTACACATCTAGCTTCTAAATGCAAAACATTAAGGGGAGCACCTGAGTTTGAATTTTTGGAGTGTGTAGCTGTTTTGGAGGATGTAGAATGGGTTTTATCTCTGGGACACAGGAATATAGAATTAGGGTCAGATTACCAGTCACCGAAAGCTACTTTTTAGGGCAAAGAAACATATATTCCGTAGTAGTTTAGAGGCATCATTGAACATATTTGTCTTTTATTAAGTTATTTTATTTTATTTCGAAAGAGAGGGTTATATTAAAAGAGAAAAACAAAATAATCCAAGGTCAATTACATACACATTAGAGTATATCAATTACTCCAAATGAGACTTAGATCAACATACTTGAAAGTGTCATTATCACAAGTCCATAAAACTACCAATTGCTTGACCAAATCAATACTTTCTTGCACACACTTATGTCGACCTCCAAAAACCCTTCCATTCATTTCCTTTACAAAACCCAACAAATCGCAGTATGTAATTTTATGCATATGATCTAGCTAATTAAGCATGTAAAAAGGCGGTTCCTAATTGTTGGCTAGGCCATTATCCAGTATTTTTAGAGTCTTTCATTATGTTAGACATTGAGTAATCTATGTTATAAAAAGACATGCACTTTGACTCCTTGATCAAAGAGTCATTAGATGGACATGATTGGTCGAAAATGGTCATCTCGCGGTCATTGTCGTCTGGATTTCGTTTGACTTGGACGGCTGGGAGTGATAGGGGGCCACACTTATTAAACACGGATTTTACCATATATATCACCTCACCGTTTATTATCAATAAACTATCACCTCCCGGTCGTTCGTTTTTGATCTGGGATATCGAACCTTTTGGTGGAAAATGTGTCAAAGAGTTTCAGGTATGGAAAAAGTTTTAACACAAAAATGTGTCACGACCTAATCAAATCTTGGTGGTTCCGTTTTTGGAGTTTCAATATGCGGAGAGCTGTCGCTTAAATTTTGTTCAAAATTATGCCAGGCGTACAAATCTTTAGCGGTTACGAATCCTATCCCACCAACTGTGGAAACCGTAATTAGTCAGTTTCATGGAAATAAAAAAATCTCAACTCTCTACATATTTTCCTGCTCAATAATTCTTTCACCTTATTCATTGTCGAATGGTCGTAGTAGAGGGTTTGTGGCTTCTTTCTCTCTTGAGTCTTGACCTTAAGTTTTACCACAAATCGTCTCGCAAAATCCATAGCCCATAGATAGAGGTAGAAGGAGAGGGTTTGTGGCATCATTAGACGAGACTGAGGTTGGTTTGTTGATGTGAATTTTGCAGGGGAGAGTGAAAGTGGGTAATCCACCAACACCACAATGGAATAGAAGAAAACAATATGCTGATTAAGTTCCATGATGATGCTAAAGTTTATTGTAATAATGAACAGTATGCTAAAGTTTTTTATCCTTATTAAGTTGAAAAATTAAGAAACAAATATGGTGGTCTTGGTGTACTTAATAAGTCGGTGGAGTTCTTAATCTCAAATCTTTCTTCCTTAATATTGTTCTTCAACCGTGGATTTGGCTAATGTTGCTACTGATTATGGGCCTCATGTTCGAATTCCGTTTAGTTGTTGTTATTCTCATTTACCTAGCGAAATTATTCATGAAAATGGTTTCTTCGTCTAAATTTTGTAAGTTATGTGTTTTTGATCCATTTGTTTGACCAACTTTTTATGAAATGCAGACCAAGGTTATGGATGGAACTCCTACAGTAACTATTCCAATAACTATTGCATCTTAAAAGAGATATTGTATCAAACATTTATGTGTAAGCATTAATTTAATGTATGTTTAACTGAGGAAAGGAGTAGAAGAGTATGGATACCAAACATTTCTGTAAATTGTTGCAGGAAGTTTACATGCTTCCTGTCTCCTTTTAATTTCGAAAGACTTAGTACATAACTTGATAGTTTCTGTTTCCCTTCTAATCTTTCTCTATGTAACGCTGGGTGTTTCAGTGCGTCCCAAAGACCAGTGATCACCTCTTCTTCCAGAGTAGCTTCTTTATGCATGCTTCCAAGTGCAATGGATTTATTGGTGTCCCTCTTCGGATCATTCTCTTAAAAAACCAATGGAGGCAATTATTCCGTTGTAATCCATCAAAGAATATTGGAGGGAGGAAATAATATCAATTACAAAGAAAGCAACAAGACTAAGTGGTTTTTTATTTTCTTTGTGTTTATGTATATTTGTGGATTTGGTGTCTTTCTATCTGTATGTTGTTCGATCAATATTGTTTCTCTTATTTTCTGAGATGCTAATGAATTTAACATTCTTTTTGTCGAACAATACTGTTTCTCTTATATAGATAGTGTAAACATACACTTTCTTTTATTGGTATTGATATGCAATGAAAACGTCCAATTTCTGCGTGATTATTGCATTAGTCAACTAAAACTAAATAAAGTTTTTATCTAATTGATGTGTATATTACAGGTGAGAGTGGGAAGAATGAAAGTGTGGGGGAATGTATGAACACCACAATGGAGTAGAAATAAGCAGATACATGCAGGGATGCGTGAAGATACTAAAGTTTGCTGGAACAATGTGGGGAGAATTTTGTTGTTCACCTTATTACTGCTCATTTTTACTGAGGCTAACAACATTGTCCATCTATTTTTTTTGGAAGTGTTTGAATTATCTTTTGCTAAATCTAAATGTTTGATTTGTTACCGCAGCTTTACAAACAAATTAAGTGGAGTGAAAGCTAATTTAAACATTTGTGCTTCTATTGGTAACTATTTGTGGTAAATTTGTTTGTTTGTAAATTCACAATTAGTTAACGTGCATGTCCGGGAGTGGTGAACCCTCAAGTTCTACGTCATAATTTCAATAGTGGAAGGAGATCCCATATGGGGTATTACTTCTCGCTGACCTAACCCGGCATCAGTATCTTCAAATACTATGGTTTTTTAGTTTTCCATTTTGAATGTTTGAATGAAATGGAGCATTCGTGTCGGATTTGTTCAAGGAGAAATGCCCAACAACACAGTTTTTTTTTGTACTACTAATTTAGGAACTTTGTTAGTGGTGTAATGTACTAATTGAAGATACTCCTCCGGTGTTACTGAAAGTCGCACTGCATGTTGGTTGATGCGTTATAGAGATCCTACTGGATGGCACTTTGAAAACTATTATCGGATTGAGTGTGAAGACGATTATCTTTTACATTTTTTTCTACGGCCACAATCAACGAAAAATGGGTCATTTGTCCAAAAAAAATTAAAACACGGTTCAAATGGACGAGTAAAAAATTTTATGGGTGAAATGGACAAAAAAAATAGCAAGGATAAAACTGGATTCATCCTGGTTTAAATTAAAAAATAGCAAGGATGAAACTGGATGCATCCTGTGTAAAATAAAAATAAGAAAAAATATTTGAAAATGGGCAGGATGAAACTGGTTACATCCTTCCTATTTTTATTTTTTTGTCCGTTTAAACAGTATCTAAATCTAACTGTCCTTTTCACCCAGGAAATTTTGATTTTGGTCTTTTCAACCAATTTTGTGCACAATCAACGTGAGTAATTTGGCTTCTTGGGTCTTGCTTTTTATTTCCAAACAATTTCCGTTTTTGTTGCAAGTTCATTGATTTATCCTAACTCTGTTCTACGTTCTTACCTTAGTTTTGTTTTATGACTGATCAGAATAGAGACTTGCTTGGCTAATTTCCCCTTTGTATTTTTTTTTTCTGTTGATGTATATTAATGGTTCACTAATTCCGGCTCATTCTTTGGTATTTTCATGCACAACTACGTCTATCATCGACATAATTGCACCAAGGTGGTGTTGCAGACTGTGTCCAACGTATCTTCAAACATAGGACAACGAAAACCTAAAACATAATCATGGTTTGTTTTCTTAATTGAATGACCCATCTTTCAGTTTGTATTTGTTATGTTGCAGGCAGTTTATAGATCGGTTTTGGTCAAATTTATTTGTGTAAACCTTTGAAGATCAAATGGATTCTACACCCTTGGTGCCTTCACACTGAAGCTCTTGAGCAATTGTGCTCAGTTGTGCTCGGTCTGCAAGAGTTCTTTTTTTTTCCCTTCTAACATGGGTTTGTTATGACTTATTAGGCAACCGGATAAGCACGAATTAGACGGAGACAAATTCTGAGTATGTGGAATCTTCTAAATGGCCGTCAAATTGTAAGGGTGACATTATTTTTCCTTCAGGAGACGGCTCAAGTGGTAACCAGTAGGTACTGACAATCCTATCAACTCGAGCAAGAAAATAGACTTACTGTATGTACATTTGTAGATCATGTATCACGGGTTTCAAATGGAACACATTTGTGTCAATATTAGTCGGTGTTATGTAGCCACATCGGTAGGCAATACCGTCATATTTGGGAAAAGCTTGAGATAGTTTTACTTCATAATTTTGTAATTTAGTTTTTGTGTGATAAATACGTAAACTTGAGTTTAAAAACCTTTGTGATTCCTGATAGGTGTGATAAACACCTAATTTTATATCTAGTATTTATGCTTTCTTTGCTATTTTTCTTGTAAATTATGTATCTTATGTTTTGTTTTTGAGTATTTAGGTACTTTGGAGTCATTCGGTTCAAAAGAGGAGGAAACATGGCAAAAGCGTTGGAGGCGATTATTTCTCATATTTGCTTTTATTTCTTCATCCTTGTCTGAAAAGTTTGTCGGCTTTAGTGATGCGAATTATGTCTGAAAAGCACGAAAACTTTAGTGATGATTCTCATTGAAGAGTATAAGTGAATTTGAGAAATAAGGGACGGCTGCAGCTGGTGGAAGAGCATTTGGAGCAAAAAGGGCAGAAAAGTAATTTCACAAGCAAACACTATTTGGAGCACATCCAAGGCTAAGGGGCGATTTTATTTGAGGAGTACTAAAGGACAATTTGCTGGTGTTAAGGGGTGGCCGCCTGTTATAGGGTACCCATTGGGGTGTCCCTTAGCTTATGTATTGGAGTGTTGATAACCACCCAATCATTTCTAACCCTAAATTCAAGAAAGCCTCTCATTCACTCATTCAATCATTTGTTACTAAAATTTAGAAAGGGCTGCTGTGCTAAACAACACAGAGAGGGTGAAATCAGGGTTGTAGAGAAAAGGTGATACTGGTAATAGAGGTTGCCTGAAATTGTTGTTGTTGATGCCAGAGAAGTTTTGAATCTGAGCTGTGGTGAGAAGAGTTAGAGACTCTGAATTGATTTGATTTTGTGTGAGGTGTTGGTGGAGATGAAGTCGATTCATAGTTTCGATTTATGATGAAATTGATGGTGGATTGCTGCTGCCATGGTGTAACTAGGGTTGGTTAGACACAAACAGTGAGTGAAGGCTGAAGTTGATTCACAGAGAAGGAAGATTGAGTGAAGGGTTTGGATCTGAAATTGCACTGATGGGTTTCTGAGATTTGAATTCATGAATTGTTGTTTCTGTGGATTCAAGGAAATGATGTGCAATTAATCTGATAAGGTGCAGGTGGTATTAGTTACCACAGGAACTGAGCATGAAGGTGGTGCTCTAATTGCACTGATGGGTTTCTATGTTGAGATGTTGCAGTGTAGGAGAAGATTTATGAACAGATGGTGTTAGTTTAAAAAGATAAATAAAGGGGTGTTGGTTAGCATCTGAGAAATTAGGCAGAGAGATGGATGGAATTGTGAATGGTGGTGGTAAGCTGAGATCTGCAGGAAACAAGTTCATGGAGCTGTGAATGGGGTGAAGTTGCAGCTAGATTGCAGGGATTATGAAGTTGTGGTTGCAGTTGGGTTTTAATGATGGTGAGATGTAGTTGGTATTAGAAGCAGAGGGAGGTTTGTGGAGTGTGAGATTTCAGTTGTGTTATGTGTTACTTGAGGTGGTTTTGAGGCTGTATTGGGAGCATTGCAGTGGCAGGCCTAGAAGGAATATGAGTGGAATGGCTAGGCTGTGGCTCATTGATCCTGCAGAAAATAGAATGTGGAGGAGCTCAAAATGGGTTCTGGTGTTGTGCAACTGTGGTTGCAGGTGAACTGGTGGCATTAAGTATGAGAGGCAGTGAATAGAAGACTGATGCAATGCAGAGATAGGTAGTTGCTATTGAAGCAACAGAATGAACCTAGAAGAATTGAAATGGCAGCGGTTGGTGGTAACGTAAAGATAGTGGTGATTGATGCCAAGGGGGAGCTGTGTTGAGCTGCAATGTAGGAGTTTGTTGTACACAGAAGTGAAGTGGCAGTCAGAGGTTGAAATTGGCTGGAACAAATGTGTTGCTGCCAAGTTTATAAGGCATTGACAGGGAGGTTAAACTAATGGTAATAGCTACGTGGCTTATATTGGTGCTGATAGAAGGCTGGGAATGTAGAGAAGCATAGCTCTGAAATTACAGAGAATTAAGATGGCAGGGAAGTGTTGCAGATGCAACGGAGGAACCAACTGCAGTTGATAGGTGTGCAGGCGCAGTAGTTGGCATTGGAGGGTATCTGGTAGAGTTGTGCATCTGGGACGTGGCTCGGATGAAGGTTGCAGAAGAAGGGATAGAGAGCAGTTTTGGCAGAGAAAGAGCGGAATTGGTGATGTTGGTTTGCAGTGGTTGAAATGCAGCAACAGTGCGGAAAGTGGGCGAAAATGGCACGCCAGTGAGCATAGTTCCGGTAGTCGGATTTCAGAGGTTAAAGTGTCGATTGCAATATTTCAGTGAATCGCGAGGGGGGTATGAGTCGGATGCAAGAACTGATGGCTGGAAGTATGAGCTACGCGTCACGCTTTTGGGTACGTTTTCGCAATAATAGAAAATTGGATTTAGATGGGTTATGCAAATGTTTGAAATGCATGAAAGGAAAGCTGAGCTACTGGAAATGTAGAATTGCCTGGTGACAGTTTCCAATGGTTCAAGTGATCGGAGAAAGTTTTCCGGCGACCGGATTCCGGTGATGACGTCAGCACTCGTGACCGTTTTGGACCGAAAATCCAGAGATATATTTTTCACACATGGGCTTGGTGGACTGGTAGATGGACGTGGACTTGAAGATTTTGAAGACTTTGACCTATTTTTGGAAGGAGAAAAAGCTATAAAAAGGAAGTTTTCTACACAAGTTGGGATACAACGTTTTTATTCTATTCTTGGAGCTTTTGCAGAGAACAACTTCTAGGGTTTGCTTTCTTTTATGTTTCATCTTATTTCTTTGAATATTATGATGATGAACTCCATGAATATGAGTAGCTAAATACAATAATTGGTTATGGGATAAAAAGTTGATTTCTTCAAGCATGTTATTTGA
This sequence comes from Papaver bracteatum, assembly GCA_023529315.1. Taxonomy (NCBI): domain Eukaryota; kingdom Viridiplantae; phylum Streptophyta; class Magnoliopsida; order Ranunculales; family Papaveraceae; genus Papaver; species Papaver bracteatum. Next base: position 48,397 of record JAJJWX010000607.1, read on the forward strand.
TTCTATGAATTAGTTTTGTCTCAATTTTATCGTTTATGATTCATCGTTTATATTATCATATGATTTGAATGCTAGTTTGGTTGAGTCCGGAATCAATTGGATTTGTTTTCATCTCTAAAGCTATATTATGGTTTTCAATACGTAAAAGTTGTTATCTCTGATTTTTAGTAGCATCTTGTGGTTAATACTTGTAGTGATACATCTTTTTAATCGCATATGAATCATAAACTTTGTTAAAACGAATTAGTGCTTTTACACGTTTGTTTGAATCGATTATTCTTATTTCATAGAACTTATTGCTCTTAGGGAGTTAAATCTAATTGTGCTTTTACACTTTAGGTTGCTTTTTAAGAAGATTTCACATTAGCATATTTCAATGTTGTTTGTGATAAAATCAAGAAATAAACGAGATACTCTTGCGATCAAGATATCTTAGGGCTTTTGATAATTGAGAGATTAAATACCAATTCTAATCATAGATGAAAAATACATGTTTGTGAATGATACTATCCCTTAACCAGTATCTTCTCCTTATTGATTATTCCAACTATTTACTTTGCTTTATTTAGTATTATTACTTTGATAAAAACAAAAATACAACTTGGGTTAATTGGTTACATAAGAATCTGAAAATTGCATAACAACAATCGCCTCTTTGTGGATACGAACTCTTTCTTATCGAATACTATATTTATATTTAGTTAAGTGAGGAAGTGAAATTATTTTTGACGCATACGACACGCATCAAATTTTGGCGCCGTTGCCGGGGAGGCATTCGGCTTGTTATATAGTTTTTAGTTTCTTTTTATTATTTTTCTGCTTGCATACTTGTGTTTCGTTTTTTGTCTTGTTTCTCACTTTTTTGCGAGAATTGTTTTTCAGGTACCTAATCTCTGGCTTCTAAAGATTGGAATTATCCAAGGTGCGGGATAGCTACTCGAAAAGGCACAATACTCCAACCAAGGCAAGGCACAACGGAAGAACACGACTTGGAAGTAGAACACGAAGCTCTTCGGCAAGAAGGAGAGGAAGTAGAACACGATATTCCTTTTGAAGAAGAAGGAGAAGGAGAAGAAGCAATGGGTGACGCTGCAAATCGTTCACTTAAAGACTTAGCTTCTCACAAGCTGGATATACAGCAGGGTTGCATTCAAACCAACTCAACTTTTGAAATCAAGCCGAGACTTCTTAGAGAATTACCAAAGTTACATGGCTTGGTGAATGAAGATCCAAACAAGCATCTTATGGATTTCCACACCATTGTCATGGCTATGCTCCCAGCAAATATGGAGGCGGATGGTGCTATGTTGAAGGTTTTTCGATTCTCATTGGAAGATAATGCTAAGGATTGGTTATACTACTTGCCTTACGGGAGTGTTACAACTTGGAATGGGCTCAAGAAACTCTTTCTAGAGAGATATTTTCCTGCATCTAAGGCTACTCAAATTCGCAAGGAGATTTGCGGAATGAAGCAAAATGTCGGAGAATCGTTATATGATTGTTGGGAACGATACAAGAGGTTGGTGGCAAGCTGTCCTCATCACCAATTTAGTGACGCCATGATCATCCAATACTTCTATGAAGGACTCCAATCAAGTGATAGGAATCTTATCGACGCAGCGGGTGGTGGTGCACTAGTGAGAAAGACGGTGGCACAAGCTAGAGAGTTGATTGAAAACATGGCAGCAAACTCTCAACAATTCTTGAGTCGTGGTTCGGATATGCTTCTTCGGCGAGTCAATGAAGTGAGCGAGGTAGAGGAACTTCGTCAACAAATGGGAAACATCACAGCAATGCTACAACAAGTTTCAGCCGTGGTGATACCAAATTCTCATGGGTATGAAGACGTCAATGAGCAAGCTAATGCGGTTTTTCCAAATCAGCCAAGACGGTATGATCCTTATTCCAATACTTACAATCCGGGATGGAGAGATCACCCCAATTTTAGCTATGCGAACAAGCAAGGAGCGGTTCAACAACCTACTTTCAACAATTCGGGTGGATTTCAACCTCAACAACAACAATTCCAGACGCGTCAACAATTTCAACAACAACAACCTCAAAATCAGGGGTCAAGTATGGAGGAGTTGATGAAATCATTTATGCAAAGAACAGAGAGCACAATGAAAGAGTTGCAAACCCAAGTTGGTTTTATAGCTCTTAAGATGAACCAAATAAAGGCACAAAATAGTGGGAAACTCCCTTCTCAACCTATTAACCCAAAAGAAGGTGTCAATGCGATTACGTTGAGAAGTGGTACACAACTTGTGCAACCCGAAGTTGCTGATTCGGGCAAGGTGGAAACACCAAAGGAACCTATTTTGGAGGAGAAGAATGAGGATTCTCCATAAACTTCTGAGGTACCTATTCCTAACTCTAAAACTCCTATTCCTACTTATGTCCCTCCTTTACCTTTTCCTCGCAGATTTGCAAATTCTAAGAAGGAGGCGCTAGAAAAGGAGATTTTAGATGTTCTTAAGAAGATTCATGTGAACATACCACTCATTGATGCTATAAAGCAAGTTCCAAAGTATGCAAAAGTGTTGAAGGACTTGTGTACCAATAAGCAAAGTCTCAAAGGTAATGAAGTGCTTAGTGTGGGGGAGAATGCTTAGGCAATCTTACAACACAAACTCCCTCTGAAATGCAAAGACCCGGGCAGCTTTGACATCCCCGTCACAATTGGTACCACTACATTTAACAAAGCAATGTTAGACTTAGGTGAATCCGTTAATGTTATGCATGCATCTATGTATAAGTCACTTGATTTAGGACCTCTCAAAAAGGCTGAAATTGTGTTGCAATTAGCCGATCGCTCTAATGTCTACCCAATGGGTATTGTTGAGGATGTTCTTGTGCAGGTTAATCAACTAGTATTTCCAGCAGATTTTTGTGTCTTAGAGATGGATGAAGGTTCACCGGACTCGTCTCTTCCATTGCTACTTGGGCGTCCCTTCATGAAAACGGCGAAGACCATTATTAATGTAGATAAGGGAACGCTAACTATGGAGTTTGATGGAGAAGTAATACGTTTCAACATTTTCGAGACGATGAGATATCCTAGTGATGTCCACTCTTGCTTCTCCGTTGATGTTATGAATACTTTGGCACAACAAATGTTTGAATTGAATGGTGAAGATGCTTTGGAAACCGTTCTAACTACATCCATTGATAATGGTATAGAGTGTGGTATTGAGGTTAAAGAAGCCCTTGGTGATCTCAACTCACTACAAGGATGCCCGGAAACTCATAATATCTCTTTTATTTCTTTACCATGCAGTGATGAAAAACTTTTACCTTCTATTGTTAAATCTCCAAAGTTAGAATTGAAACCTCTTCCTAGTCACTTAAAGTACTTGTACTTGGGTGACAATGAAGAGTTAACTGTGATTGTTTCTAATGAGCTTAGTGAATTACAGGAGCAAAAACTTCTAAGGGTGCTAAGGAAGCACAAGACGGCCATAGGATGGACAATTGCCGATATCAAGGGTATAAGCCATGCCATTTGTATGCACAAAATCCGTTTGGAAGACGAAGCAAAGCCTACAAGGGAAGCGCAACATCGTTTGAACCCCCCAATGATGGAAGTTGTGAAAAAGGAGATACTCAAGCTTTTGGAAGTGGGTGTTATCTACCCCATATCCGATAGCAAGTGGGTAATCCCGGTACAAGTTATACCAAAGAAATCAGGAGTGACGGTGGTGGAGAATGATGAGAATGAACTTGTCCCAACTCGTGTCCAAACCGGTTGGAGGGTTTGTATTGATTATAGGAAATTGAATTCCACTACTAGAAAAGATCACTTTCCATTGCCTTTTATTGATCAAATGCTTGAACGTTTAGCTGGACACTCTTATTATTGCTTTCTTGATGGATATTCAGGTTATAATCAGATTGTGATAGCGCCGGAGGATCAAGAGAAAACCACTTTCACTTGTCCTTTTGGTACTTTTGCTTATCGAAGGATGCCTTTTGGCTTGTGAAATTCTCCAGCTACTTTTCAAAGGTGTATGGTAAGTATATTTTTAGAATATGTTGAAAACATAATCGAAGTGTTCATGGACGACTTTAGTGTCTTTGGTGATTCATTTGACCTTTGTTTGAACAATTTGTCACTAATACTTGAACGATGTGTTGAAACAAATCTTGTGCTAAATTGGGAGAAGTGCCATTTCATGGTAACTCATGGCATAGTTTTAGGCCATATAGTATCTTCTAAAGGCTTGGAAGTTGATAAATCTAAGATAGACCTTATTCGTGCTCTAACCCCTCCCACTACGGTGAGGGAGATACGCTCTTTTCTTGGTCATGCAGGTTTTTATCATAGATTCATCAAGGATTTTTCCAAGATAGCATCACCACTTTGTACCTTATTGCAAAAAGATGTGGTTTTTAACTTTGACGAAAAGTGTGTGGCGGCATTCAATCGTTTGAAAGAACTTTTGATTTCAACCCCTATCATTAAACCACCGGATTGGAGCAAGCCTTTTGAGATCATGTGTGATGCAAGTGATTATGCGGTTGGTGCGGTGCTTGGGAAGCGTGTGGGGAAGATACCTCATGCTATTTATTATGCTTCTAGAACGTTAAATGAAGCCCAACAAAACTACACTACCACTGAAAAAGAGTTATTAGCTATTGTTTTTGCTTTGGAGAAGTTTCGCTCTTATCTAATTGGTACAAAATTTGTTGTCTTTTCAGATCATGCATCACTTAGGTACTTGCTTACAAAGAAAGAGGCGAAACCGAGGCTCATACGATGGATTTTACTCTTGCAAGAGTTTGATATTGAAATCAAGGACAAGAAAGGAATTAAGAACACCGTTGCGGATCATTTGAGCCGTCTTGTTGTGGACAAGGAAGCTATCCCGTTGCGTGAAAGTTTTCCGGATGATCAACTTTTCTCAATTGCATTTGCAGAACCATGGTATGCGGATATTGTGAATTACTTGGTAACTAAACAAATCCCAAAGAACTTGTCTCGTGCTGAGAGGGATAAACTTAAGAGGTTAGGAACCCAATATATATGGGATGATCCATACCTATGGAAACATGGCAGCGACCAAGTAATAAGAAGGTGCGTTCCCGACTCTGAATTTAACTCTATCTTGTCTTTTTGTCACTCCTATGCTTGCGGAGGACATTTTGGGAGTAAAAGAACAGCTCACAAGGTACTTGAAAGCGGTTTTTATTGGCCAACTCTATTTAAGGATGCACATATATTTTGCACAACTTGTGATAGGTGCCAAAGGACAGGAAATCTAGGTGCTAGAAATCAAATGCCACAAACTTTTATTCAATTTATTGAAGTTTTTGATGTATGGGGTATTGATTTTATGGGTCCTTTTGTCAACTCTCATGGGAATTTTTATATCTTACTTGCTGTTGATTATGTCTCGAAATGGGTGGAAGCTAAAGCCACCCCAACTAATGATTCTAAAGTGGTTTCAGATTTTGTGCAAGCTAATATTTTTGCAAGGTTTGGAATTCCAAGAGCCATAATTAGCGATGGGGTTTCTCACTTCAAAAACAAGTTCTTACAAGGATTGTTGAAGAAGTACAATGTGTCGCACAAGATTGCAACACCTTATCATCCCCAAACCAATGGACAAGCCGAGGTGTCGAACCGAGAGGTGAAATCCATACTAGAGAAGACGGTGAATCCAACAAGGAAAGATTGGAGCATGCGACTTAATGATGCTTTGTGGGCTTATAGAACCACATACAAAACACCTATTGGGATGTCTCCTTTTAGGATTGTGTACGGTAAACCTTGTCACCTACCCGTTGAGATTGAACATAAAGCGTTTTGGGCGATTAAGCAATGCAATATGGAGATGGATGGGGCTGGAAAACAAAGGAAGTTGCAACTCCAAGAGCTAGAGGAGCTTCGCAATGATGCATTTGAAAGCTCGCGCATTTACAAGGAGAAAACTAAGGCATTTCATGATTCTATGATTTCTAGAAAACAATTTTGTGTTGGGCAGAAAGTGCTTTTGTTTAATTCTCGCTTGCAATTATTTCCGGGTAAACTAAGGTCACGTTGGATCGAACCTTTTATTGTTACTAATGTGTTTTCTCATGGTGTAGTAGAAATTCGTAGCATAGATACAGGTAAAGAGTTTAAAGTGAATGGACACCGTCTGAAACCATATTATGAGAACTTTACTTCCGAAGTTGTGGAAGGTGTGAACTTTGTGGAGGCATCCTCACTGGAGGAGTCTTAGCAAACAAGGAGAACGTCGGGCTGACGACTTTAAACCAAGCGCTAAGTGGGAGTCAACCCACCTGTTTTGTATCTTTACCCTTATATTTTTATTTTTATTTTTATTTTTATGCATTTGCTTTTATTTTTATTTTCTTTGTTTTTGCATATCATTTGCGGGATTTCCCACCTTGAACTCTCTTTGGATGATTCAATTTTACATTGAGGACAATGTAAAGTTTAAGTGTGGGGGAGCATTTATATGTTTGTATAGTTTGTTTTAGTGTGTTTTATGCATTTAAAAAAAATATATCAGAAAACTAGAAAAACCAAGAAAAAATTTGTGCTTTTTGAACTCCGAAATCTAGAAACTTGTGCCTTTAGGATGACACCATTAGTGGATGGAACCATTTTGAATGCAGGAGTTGAGGAACCAATTAACTAAACGGGACGAACATAGCTCATAATCATAAATACCATGATAGTTGTTACCATATCTCGGAATATCACCATATCGCATTCTATTTTTTTTATTTTTCCATATTTATCTATTGTTCTCTAAGTGCTTTGGTGGGTCACTAAACATCGACGTGTTATTACTGCTAGGATGAAATTGAGTTACTAGAAAATGAAAAAAAAAGGAGAAAAACAAAAGAGACCGACCAATTAGACCAAAACGGAATAAAAGACACTTTGGAATAGCAGTATGTGTGAAAAGTAGTCCCTGTCTCCGTCGCCTAAACAAGTGTGGAATGCAGGATCCAAGGAAACTATCATGTACTTTCTGACAAGAATCATGCGCTTGGATCCAGTTTGATCCAATCATGTTGTCTAAAAAAAAAAAAAAAAATTTTTGAAAAAGTGAAAAAGTGAAAAGAAAATGAAAGTTTTATATTGGTTGAATAAAGTCACTTCTGGTTCCCTTGTATATTCCAGTGAGTTGATGTAGCATTCAAACCAAGTAGCTCAATTCAATAGGAATAGGTTCATCTTGGCAGTGACCTTCAGACTGATATGGGAAACATCGATCACTTGTGAACATTCGCCAACATCTACATCTATATCCATCTTCTTACTCTTTTCATTGTGATTGTGGTTTGTTAGTTTCCGAGTATTGTGGCTTGTTCGACTATCTAATTAAAGCTTTATTTACTAATATATGAATTGAATTTGTGCAAGGTACCTCCTCCTGTAGTCATTTTGGATTCGTTCATTGATTTGTCACGAATAGACGGAGTTGGAAATATAGGTTTTGTAGGCAGACCTCTTGTAAACCTTCACGAGACTAAAACTCGTCCACTAGGGACACCTAGGGGTTTAAAGGCTTGTTATTTATGCTTAAAGTGACCGTAGCCTCGACGAGACGGAGTTGTATGTATTTGTTTTTGTTTTGTTTGATATGCTCGAGGACTAGCAAAGTCTAAGTGTGGGGGAATTTGATAGGTGTGATAAACACGAAAAGTTTGTCGGCTTTAGTGATGCGAATTATGTCTGAAAAGCACGAAAACTTTAGTGATGATTCTCATTGAAGAGTATAAGTGAATTTGAGAAATAAGGGACGGCTGCAGCTGGTGGAAGAGCATTTGGAGCAAAAAGGGCAGAAAAGTCATTTCACAAGCAAACACTATTTGGAGCACATCCAAGGCTAAGGGGCGATTTTATTTGAGGAGTACTAAAGGACAATTTGCTGGTGTTAAGGGGTGGCCGCCTATTATAGGGTACCCATTGGGGTGTCCGTTAACTTATGTATTGGAGTGTTAATAACCACCCAATCATTTCTAACCCTAAATCCAAGAAAGCCTCTCATTCACTCATTCAATCATTTGTTACTAAAATTTAGAAAGGGCTGCTGTGCTAAACAACACAGAGAGGGTGAAATTAGGGTTGTAGAGAAAAGGTGATACTGGTAATAGAGGTTGCCTGAAATTGTTGTTGTTGATGCCAGAGAAGTTTTGAATCTGAGCTGTGGTGAGAAGAGTTAGAGACTCTGAATTGATTTGATTTTGTGTGAGGTGTTGGTGGAGATGAAGTCGATTCATAGTTTCGATTTAGGATGAAATTGATGGTGGATTGTTGCTGCCATGGTGTAACTGGGGTTGGTTAGACACAAACAGTGAGTGAAGGCTGAAGTTGATTCACAGAGAAGGAAGATTGAGTGAAGGGTTTGGATCTGAAATTGCACTAATGGGTTTCTGAGATTTGAATTCATGAATTGTTGTTTCTGTGGATTCAAGGAAATGATGTGCAATTAATCTGAGAAGGTGCAGGTGGTATTAGTTACCACAGGAACTGAGCATGAAGGTGGTGCTCTAATTGCATTGATGGGTTTCTATGTTGAGCTGTTGCAGTATAGGAGAAGATTTATGAACAGATGGTGTTAGTGTAAAAAGATAAATAAAGGGGTGTTGGTTAGCATCTGAGCAATTAGGCAGAGAGATGGCTGGAATTGTGAATGGTGGTGGTAAGCTGAGATCTGCAGGAAACAAGTTCATGGAGCTGTGAATGGGGTGAAGTTGCAGCTAGATTGCAGGGATTATGAAGTTGTGGTTGCAGTTGGGTTTTAATGATGGTGAGATGTAGTTGGTGTTAGAAGCAGAGGGAGGTTTGTGGAGTGTGAGATTTCAGTTGTGTTATGTGTTACTTGAGGTGGTTTTGAGGCTGTATTCGGAGCATTGCAGTGGCAAGCCTAGAAGGATTATGAGTGGAATGGCTAGGCTGTGGCTCATTGATGCTGCAGAAAATAGAATGTGGAGGAGCTCAAAATGGTTTTTAAGTCTGCAGAATGCAAGCTGTGGTTGCAGTGAACTGGTGGCATTAAGTATGAGAGGCAGTGAATAGAAGATTGATGCAATGCAGAGAGAGGTAGTTTCTATTGAAGCAACAGAATGAACCTAGAAGAATTGAAATGGCAGCGGTTGGTGGTAACGTAAAGATAGTGGTGATTGCTGCCAAGGGGGAGCTGTGTTGAGATGCAATGGAGGAGTTTGTTGTACACAGAAGTGAAGTGGCAGTCAGGGGTTAAAATTGGCTGGAACAAATGTGTTGCTGCCAAGTTTATAAGGCATTGACAGGGAGGTTGAACTAATGGTAATAGTGGGGCAAAACTGCGAAGCTGGGAAGATTGCAAAGGTACAGGTCAGTTGCTGCTGGTATTGCTACGGGCGGTGATAAAGAATAGAGCTGGTGTTATCGAGTTGCAAGTGTTGCAGGGCGAGAAGTCAGATACGTGGCTTATATTGGTGTTGATAGAAGGCTGGGAATGTAGAGAATCATAGCTCTAAAATTACAGAGAATTAAGATGGCAGGGAAGTGTTTTGTTTGAACGGAGGAACCAACTCAGGTTGATAGGTGTGCAGGCGCAGTAGCTGGCATTGGAGGGTATCTGGTAGAGTTGTGCAGCTGGGACGTGGCTCGGATGAAGGTTGCAAAAGAAGGTATAGAGAGAAGTTTTGGCAGAGAAAGAGCGGAATTGGTGATGTTGGTTTGCAGTGGTTGAAATGCAGCAACAATGCGGAAAGTGGGCGAAAATGGCACGCCGGTGAGCATAGTTCCGGTAGTCGGATTTCAGAGGTTAAAGTGTCGATTACAATATTTTAGTGAATCGCGAGGGGGGTATGAGTAGGATGCAAGAACTGATGGCTGGAAGTATGAGCTACGCGTCACGCTTTTGGGTACGTTTTCGCAAGAATAGAAAATTGGATTTAGATGGGTTATGCAAATGTTTGAAATGCATGAAAGCAAAGCTGAGCTACTGAAAGTGTAGAATTGCCTGGTGACAATTTCCAATGGTTCAAGTGATCGGAGAAATTTTCCGGCGACCGGATTCCGGTGATGTCGTCAGCACTCCGGCGACCCGTTTTGGACCCGAAAATTCCAGAGATATATTTTTCACACATGGGCTTGGTGGACTGGTAGATGGACGTGGACTTGAAGATTTTGAAGACTTTGACCTATTTTTGGAAGGAGAAAAAGCTATAAAAAGGAAGTTTTCTACACAAGTTGGGATACAACGTTTTTATTCTATTCTTGGAGATTTTGCAGAGAACAACTTCTAGGGTTTGCTTTCTTTTATGTTTCATCTTATTTCTTTGAATATTATGATGATGAACTCCATGAATATGAGTAGCTAAATACAATAATTGGTTATGGGATAAAAAGTTGATTTCTTCAAGCATGTTATTTGATTCTATGAATTAGTTTTGTCTCAATTTTATCGTTTATGATTCATCGTTTATATTATCATATGATTTGAATGCTAGTTTGGTTGAGTCCGGAATCAATTGGATTTGTTTTCATCTCTAAAGCTATATTAGGGTTTTCAATACATAAAAGTTGTTATCTCTGATTTTTAGTAGCATCTTGTGGTTAATACTTGTAGTGATACATCTTTTTAATCGCATATGAATCATAACCTTTGTTAAAACGAATTAGTGCTTTTACACGTTTGTTTGCATCGATTAGTCTTATTTCATAGAACTTATTGCTCTTAGGGAGTTAAATCTAATTTTGCTTTTACACTTTAGGTTGCTTTTTAAGAAGATTTCACATTAGCATCTTTCAATGTTGTTTGTGATAAAATCAGGAAATAAACGAGATACTCTTGCGATCAAGATATCTTAGGGCTTTTGATAATTGAGAGATTAAATACCAATTCTAATCATAGATGAAAAATACATGTTTGTGAATGATACTATCCCTTAACCAATATCTTCTCCTTATTGATTATTCCAACTATTTACTTTGCTTTATTTAGTATTATTACTTTGATAAAAACAAAAACACAACTTGGGTTAATTGGTTACATAAGAATCTGAAAATTGCATAACAACAATCGCCTCTCTGTGGATACGAACTCTTTCTTATCGAATACTATATTTATATTTAGTTAAGTGAGGAAGTGAAATTATTTTTGACGCATACGACACGCATCAGTTCCGCTCATATATTTGGGTTCACCTTTAAATTTGGTTGATTCTTCTTTAACCTCCTCAGGTCATCTTTTTTAATTGTTGTCCCTGTCATCTTTTGTAACTTTCTTCCCTATTTGTGATATCAAGTTATGATAATTCCTTTTGTTAAATTATCGTACTTATTATGCTAATTAAACCAAATTGTCCAACAAATTAGAGTTTAATGGCCATGAAAAAGGGGTTTTCTCGAGTTTCATGGTTGACTGTATTAAAATTTTGATTTAGGCATCGAATTTCAGCAGTATACGTATTTGTTTTGGATAATATACTCGCACTTATGTCACTTTCCACTAACCGGATGTTTCAATCTTCTCATGAAATACTTATCAATGCTTTACCAAAAATGAAATCCTTTTCGTTGAATCAAAAGTTTGGCTACGGCATGCATTCAATTCCCCGTGTGGTCTTGCAATAACTTATTGTCCATTTTTATTGAATGTATTTGACCTCAACCAGCCGAAATATGGAATCAGATCATTAAGAATATCCCCCATGCCGAAACGAATTGGATATGCCGTAAATATGGAATCGCATCATTAAGAATATCTCCTGCAAGAGTTTTACCATAATAACATAATCGTAATAGTGGCGAGAAAGACATCTTTTTTTTTCCGTTTCATTCTTCATTACTTCGTATGGGGGTTGTTTTATTCGGTACATGAATTGTGGATGATTAAATTTCAGTACAAATAAAAATCAATTTATTTTATTGGATTTAGCACCATGAATTGCGGATGTATTCTAAATTTTTATTTTGGTCGTTGATTCAACCGCATGCTGATTTTGTTTCTGTATCTTTCTCTGCAATAATAACACTAGATAAGGAAAAGTGTGTATCCTAAATTCTCGATTGCCTAATAAAGCCATTATGAGTTTGTTTTGGGATCGAATTCTTTGTACGAAAATCAATTCGGAGCAAAAAATGGAGTTATAAGAATTCTGGGTTATTGTTTGGCGGAGAGAATAGGGAAGAAATATGATTTTGCTGTCATCTTTTCAAGTGATTTTAATGGATAAAATATCGAGTATTCAGAGTCCATATATACGATCAAGAGATATGGGGCTTGCTTTGGATACGAATTCTCTGTAGGGAAATCAATTTGAAGTAACTAATTGAGACATGAAGATAAAAACAATACCACCAGTTGAAAGACACAAAGTCTTTGAAAGAAAGCATGAACCATTACCAGCTTAGTTCCATTGCGTCGTTGTCATGGGTACGAGGTAGAATTTGAAGTGGATATGGAACTGAAGGTTGGGTATTTGAATATTCACTTTGATTTTGGTGTTCTAACATCTTTAATTTACTTGAATATTTGAATATTGCTGCATTGTGATGTACGCATTTCCTACTCAACTTTAGAATCTTTTTCTTTGAACCGAAATATTAAGTTTTAATTGGTCCCAATAGACTTTGAGAGATGCCAGTATTTGTCTTATTCTGGAGGACGACATTAATATCCTCTGATATTTTCTTTTTTGACATGTTCTACTCAGGGGAATACATTAGTATCCTCTGATGCTATTTGATTATTCATTCCCCTGAGGCTCTCTTTCTTCAATGTAAGAGAACTCCATCAGCAACAACTGCATCTGTTCGTAATTAAAATTCCTACACTATCTTTATGTGTTTTCTTTAATCCCTTAATTTTGATTTTCAATTTTAATAATATGGGTAGCTTAGTTTAGATGAATAAGGTCATCTATGTTATAGAATATATCAACATAACACCAGCAGAAACTAGTATTTATTGTTTATGAATTCTTTGAGTTTTGTGTTTGCAACTGTTTTATTTTAAATGGTATTAGCAGGGTAAATGGTTCGATGTAGAGGATGATATCATTCCCGCTCTAGAAAAAGGTATATATCTGTTTTAATGGTCAATGGTTTTCTTTGTTGTTGTTGTTGTTGTTTCTGTAGTGGATTTACCTGAATTTTTATGCCCTACTTGAAGAAGAATTTGGATGGATAGCATTGTTTTCACATTGTTTATTGGTTAGATATTTGAAATATGAATTAAGGATGCTCTCAATTTGTTTGGAAGCAGGTTTAAATCATATTTAAGATGATAAACTGGAAAATAATGAGTTGTTTAGTGGAGAGCAGCGTACGGGTTTAGTCAGTATCATAGGTGGTGGTTTTGGCGGTATCTCAGTCTCTCTCTCTCTTCATGATGCCTCCATTCAGGTGTGTAGGTCTTTTGCAGATTCGTTACCTGGTGTAGTTTTCATGGAGGGTTGCCATCGTATTTGTCATTGTTATTAGCATTGGGAGTTATTTTCTTGGGTCAATTTGGAATGTGGATTACTAAATTGATGGTGTTAATTAAGTTTTGGGGTTATCCTTGGTGAACTAGGGTTTTATTATTAGTTGAATGTGATATTTGGTCTGGTACCTGTGATTTTTGAATTTTGGTTTCTGTAGGTTTGATATTCAGGGTATATATAATTCATGAGATTGAATTAGGCATTCGATGTACATATTGATACAGGAGATGATATATTATGGGTTAAGTGCAATTCAGGTTGCGGGAACTTAACAAAGGTATGGACAAGGTTACCCCCAGTTAATATCATGGCTAACAGTGGATGGTTATGATAGGGATTGCATTACGAATCTGATCATATGAAGAGGTAAATCTTGTTTCTGTCACATACTAAGACAAGTCTTTTAAATCACTGACCTGTGGCGCAATGGTAGCGCATTTGACCCTGGGTCAGAAGGTTATGTGTTCGATTCATGTAAGGGATAACTGTCGATATTTAACAGTGTTCTTCAAATAATTCGAGTGTTGTTTTCTATTTTTGTTGAGATTCTTACAGTTTAGATTGTTATCTGGGTTTTTTGAATATAAGTTGTACTGAGCAGACATAAAACTTATGCTCTGTATGCAATACATATTTTACGCGTGTGAGGTAAGTCAGTTTGGTACGCCGTGAATTCATTATTTTTATTGGTCGTAATGTTGATGAACACTTTGTTACAGACTCTTCGAATATGTTATTATAGTGGTATGCAAAGATTGATATTACTACATCAACCAAATTGTGGAGGTTACTGTAGAGGTCATAACCATATTGCCCAATTCCAGAGTCGAGGCATCTTGAAAATATCATTAGATTAAGTGGTACTGATGCATCAGTGGTATTTGTTAAACTTCTAATGAAGTCGAGGCATCTTTGAAAATCTCTACTCATTAGGTTCATAATTCTAAATTTAAGTTTATGTATATGTTGTAGTTCTATTCAAAAAATTCTTACTTGCAATCAGTACCACTTAATCTAATGATATTTCCAATAATATACATGATCATTGATTTGGCTAGATTCATATTGGGAAACCCCATATTTATTAAAAATATTCTCAATAAACTCAAATCTTCTATATGCCTTTTGAGATTATTTTACATTGATGTTTCACTTTTGAATTGACTGAAAGCAAGATTCTAATTCGATAACCCTATACGAATAGTGTTTCATTTACACTTCGTGAAGAGTGTGTTATCAATATTGAGGGGATTTTGCGGGTTAAGATATGAGAATAAAGCTGTGGAAAACTGTTGATTTCTCCTCCTGTGGATTATCCCAGTGAAGTTTGTGAGATATGCTTTGACAGATTTGTAGGACTTCATTTGTGTCTTTTTATTGGTATCATTTACTTGAATATAGGTGTACGTCGTCATCTGTGGTGCAAACCAGATTTAGGCGGACTCAGATATAAGCATAACACCACTAACTTGAGGTATAAGTTCATGGACACACACTTTTTTTCCCTTCTAGATCATAATATTGGTTGAAATGAGCTCTCAGATATACTTAAGAAACAACTCTGATATTTGAAACTTTAAAAGAAATAAAAAATATAAGCTACTCCCCCCAATCAAGAACCGCTTTTGTTATTGCTACGAGGGCTTGCGGCACCATGTCTAAGTTTTAACATAATATAATTAAGTACTTCATAAGTTGTCGTAGATGTGTCGTGCAAAGTATAAACCTATACCTGAAGTTGGGGGTGACATCCCATTCTGTTTTGAGTTTATCACCAACTTAGGGTATCAGTAATCTCAATAATTATATTGCTCCATTTTAGGATTGCATAGGTTCTTTAAAGCGGACAAAAGCATCTATGACGACAAAGAAACAAGACAAACAAAACATAATCGTGGTGACTGTTTCAATAAAGATCCATCCATAATTATGTAAAGTATATCAAGTGTTTTTTGAATAACTTTTGAGTCATTTTAATTGATCAAGTTGATGGTTACACCTTCTTTCAAACCATTACACACTAGACTAGTTAAAGTTTCGCAGGATTTTAGCTACAATATTAAATCCATGTAGTCAGTTGAGATAACTAGGAGAGATGCCGAGATACGATTAAACACAGTTGAGTCGCAACATGCAGATTTAAACTTGGATTTTGGTTTCGGGTTCATATAACCTATCCTCTCCAACAATTTTTCTTTTCTCAATATTGACGGATAATTGGTGAGAAACTGTAAGCGACCGAGCCAAAAAAAAAACTCAAAACTGCAAGCCAAGGTTATTAGAAAATCTCAAACTTTGATTGCAGAAGAAACTTTATATTGGTTTGGTGAATTATTCTTCAATTGGAGGTATCTTTTTGGCGGTTTCTTTTCCATTCATTTACCCATGTTTTTAACACCCAGGTCCAGGTACGCGGTAGAGTTTCACTAATAAATAACTTTTTATTGTGAACTTGAAAGGTTTGGAAATACGCGTTCAGGTATACTTTCTAGTAGTAGTAGCATAGTGTATTGTATTGCGGAGTTACAACTAATTCCCAGCTTTTGATCCCATAAGTGGTGTCTCCATAATAAGGCACCTCACCGTTTCCCGCTTGCCAATTTACTATCATACAGGTGACATGGGAAGTTTTATAATTTGTACAGATGAACCCGGAGATACATCGTTTTAGAAATGGTTCAGGGACGCTTCACCAATTCCTTATATTATATAGAACTTAAGAGATTGCAATTGCTTCACTATCCAAATCCAAATGAAATAAATGTATTTCAGCCATCACGAAGAAAGCTCATAATTACATATTTGTAGTTTTGAGGTTACTATGTTTGCTTGCAAAACTCAAAACTCACATGATACTAAAATTTTGACATTTTTAATGCCCATTATTAAAAAGAAAAATATAATAAAATAATTGCCATTATCTTTTTCTTCTTGCTAATCATGCCGTCCTTGGTGCGAAAATCCACATGGTACGAAATGTGATTTATAACCACCCGTAATTCCGTCCAGAACTAGGATACAATTCAGAAAGTGACGCATTCTTAATTCGTGCAAGTGCGAAAACAACTTGCTTAAATACAATGAAGTGATGAATTATTTTCAAACCGCGTCTCCCAGATTTTTTTAGAAATTATATATATGTAACCGTAAGCTTTGTTTGGATATGCTGCTAAAAGTAGATGCACATTAGTTTGTTACAACATAAAATTTCAATTTTATACAAAAAGAATATCGGAATATTATTTAATAAACCGCAGCCTACCTAACCTATATGCTCAACCCCTGTAATCGGGCATATCTTCCAATAAAGTATGATTCTTAGCAAATATATATATATTATGGTCAAGTTTATTATTTGCTCCTGTAAGTCATAACGTGTGCTACTCGAGCGAGTGATTTTTCTTTATCTTGGACATGCCACCCGGATTAGCTAGACGTTGTTGGTTTGACATAGCCACTCCGTTAACGTGTGAAAAACAAGCAAGGGAATATGAGAAATCGAATCAATACATTTACAACATTTCTCATATATATGTATTATAACGGTCAAGATTTTATTATTTAGGAAGACTGGGATTATTGTCACGCCCTAGGATAAAGATGACATAGCTATTAATTTTAAACACGGCTAATCTTAAATTTGTCGTAACTAAATTTCTTAAATACTGTCCCATTCATTGCTGGATGACTAAATTTTTTTACTGAGCGGCTGACCAAATTTGATCATGCCAGCAAGACATCGAAATCTTCCTTATAGGTTCGACGACCCTCTAACTTTCAACCTAATCACGACTAATTTTAAAGTGGAACTATATTTGACTTTAGAAATTCTAACGGCTATGACACAATTATCTAAACACCGCCCCAATCGTTACTTAAACATAGAAGCATCAATATGTTTCAACAACTTACTAGCTATGCTATAACACTTTTGTATTAATTTCTTTAAGGAGCAATTTTTTTCTTCTAATAACTTTAAGAGATAATTTTTACTATTTCAAGTTCTTAGTATTTTCAGTTAATGTTCGATTCTGTTATTGTTTAGGTATTAAATCTTTAATTAATATAAACTTTAGATATTGATTCCTTTAAGTAAATCAAGTGATTGATATTTTTTTTTGCTGAAAATGAGCGCCTAAATACAGACTGATTCGATTAGTACTAATGTTATTAGGCATTTACTAATGTTATAAAATTATGAGTATCCTGAAATGAAAAAGAAATAAATTATGTAAACTGGCGCTAACATGGGAGGTTGAGCCGGGGAAGTAAAGCCCCGGTGATACCTAGTTTTAATATATTTTTCTTTTGCATCAAAAAATAAATAAATATTATGACATTATACTGCATTCTCGTAATAATACAGCTACGCGCGCCAGCCCACAGTTCCAAGTTTCAACCATGGGTGACAATGTGTATTATCTTGGGTTTGGGCTTATCATTAGATATGTACGTGATATAAGCCAGGTGAAGACAGTTTTTATCACACAACTCATAACTGGGACAGAAGTGCGGAAATGTTGCCTTCAAAGAGGCTCTTGCTTGAACGGTTGTGTGGCAACTAATGCAGAAACTTTACTATCAAACACTGGCAGTTTTAAGTGGGTATAGAGACGACAGAAACTTGCTTAAATCCCCAAAGAAGGATCGATTTTGAGCGGATCTCAGGAGTATAAAATGGCATGAGAGGAACTGCTCTGCCATCAAGGATTACTCGTAATGAGCCTAAATCACTTGTGTTAATTCAGTCCATTGTGCTTTTAGAAAATTGTTTTTCACGTTAGCCGTCGTAATGATCGACTAGGATGTGTCACACATATGCACCTAATCAAGATTTACGTCCATAAAAAACTAGGATGATGGTATTTAAGGAAGTGAAAGAGAAGGGGATTTTGCTGAAAAGCAGGAGGAGCAAATACACATGGGAAAACAGACAGCAGTCACATGTTGGAACAAACATGAAATAAAAGCATTAACTTCTAAAATGACTTAACTTTGTTTCTTGATGTTCATCCGTCCGAATTAAATGTGTATATACATCTTCAGGTACTCTCATCCTGTAGAGGGATTACAGTAACATGTTTCTTCTTTCTTGTCGAGATCCAAGAAAAGGCATGTTGTTGTTGGCTGGTCGGTTTGGGATATAGTAGTACTAGTACCCACTACGCACTATCTTATCCGGAAAATTATGAATTATCAAGAAAAAAGTCAATCTGAGTAAAGCCACCGGGGCAAATAATGAAACTAGGCGTACCCACGATTGAATGTTGTTCCCAAATTTGCTTGGGAACCTGGGACAATGAGGACCATCGGGTCCTAAAATTAGCTTCTTCATGTTAGAGCCCGTGAATATGCCCCTTGGAACCGAAAAGGGGAAATTAGGGGGAGACCCAAAAAAAAAAAATATTCTCGTTGTCAAACTCATAATTAATTTTTGGTACTGTGACATTCATAATTATATGAAATTATTAATGAATCAATATATAACTCGTTATGCATACTATCTTTTCAGGCATAACTCGTTATGCAAAATTTAATTTTTCAAGGGTATAATTGGAAGCGCAACTTGGACATAACATATTTAAAAATCAGCGCCTTAGAATTTTACAAATTTTATATCGTTGGAAATCTTTTTAAAAGAGCTACGCAACGAGTACAAACAAGAATATCAAATTTTTGTTTTTCACGAAAAAATCGGAGGTGATCCTCACTTTAGGCAAAATTTTCGAAAACTTGATACATAACCATTATACAGCCACCAAAAAACGATGCATAACACATTCTGCAGACGCATAACGAATTATGCAACCATTTTCTCCACTGCATAACAAATTATGCATTTGGATAACAAAGTTATGCAACTATAACAAGTTATGTAACCATTATTTTGGTTGATTTTAGTGTGTACATAAAAAATATTAATGCATAATGCAGTATGCATCCATATTTACGGGATGCATATCGGGTTATGCATCTATTTTCTCGATGCATAACGCATTATACAAATCATATTTTCATATGCATAACAGGTTATGCATCCATTTTCTTGACTGCATAACATGTTATGCAGATATTATTATAGGTGCATAACGTGTTATGCAACCTTTTTTTTTTTGTTGGTTTCAATACTAACAAAAAGTAGCTGCATAACGTGTTATGCAACCATTCTATGTACTGCATAACAAGTTATGCAAACAAAAAAAGACTGAATAACTTGTACTGCATAAAGAAAGAAATGGTATGTGAATTTCAACATTTCCTCCTCCCTGTCTTTATTATAAACAAATCTCTCTCTCCATCTTTTGTTGTTTTCCTTTGGATACTGTAGCCTGCACATAGAAAGTGAGAATCCTTGAATGAATTATCTCACTTTTCTTTTACCTTTGCTCTATATATTTAAGAGTTTCTCATTGTTCATACTCAACTCTCATTTCATTTCTTTTCCCTTCTTTATTCCATTCTTCACTTCATTCTCTTCTTTTCAAATAAATTAGACCCAGCCTTCCAACTCCTCAAACAGGAAAACCTCACCCATTCCATCCTCAAAACTTTCACTAGCTAGCTATCTATCTGAATTGATTTGTTTTCAAGATGTCAAGCAATGGTTCTAGTTCTAGGAGAGTGAATTTCAGTCCAGATATCAACGACAAACAAAACATATCTCCGAAATCAAATTACAGAGTAACCGGTGGTAACAGAAGAAGAGCTGCTTAGGAATCGCGCGGTTTCAGCGTCATAGAAAAGCTCGTTATCATCTTCCTCGTCATCTCAGACAGGATTCTCACCGATGAATTTCTTATGTCGTTTGAGTAACAAGGTAGTAAGAGCTTTGAGGATGGTTTCGTTAAGGAGACGAAGAACATCACCAAAAGTCTCGTCTTCGTTTTCAACTTCGTCGTCGCCTTCTAATACAAACCATTATAACAATTTGGCGAGGTCGAGATCGTATGTGAATCATCATCAGAACCTTAATCCTTGGTAGACATGACCGATGTAACTATCCTGAAAGCAAATCAAGTTTCTGCCTTTGTTTGATGAGCGACTTCAGATCTCTACCCACATCAAATTTATCTTTGAGAAGAAGAAGAAGAAGAACGAAGAACATTTTTGATATAGCAGCACCATAGCACACGGGTTATCTCAACACTCTCTAGGATCTCATATTTGGACCATTCGGTTACATGCTCAGGAGGCCAAACAGGCACTAGCCTCCCAAGTTATTATCAAGTAAAACTAAGAGTGTCAAGATCGATAAATAATTAATTAACTTATCCACCTCTGTAGAAGTTTTCTAGCCGTGTGGGTTTGGGAATCAGTCACTATTCGGTTGATTTGGTCTTCAGACACACTAAGTAAAGAGCGGATAATCTCTAATCTCAGATTCTATTTTTTTTAATTTTGGGTTTGAAATAATTTTTCCCTAAAAATGGGTGTGCTCTTTGATGGTGTGCTTAGTGACACCACCTCTAGTTTTGGGAGTGTGGGTTTCACTTTGTTGGTGGAAAAATAGCTCCTCAACCTGGATCTTTTTGAGAATGGGTGTGGCTTTTCAATCACAGCCGATAATTTTCTGATGAGGAGTTGAAACCGAAAATGGTCCATGGGTAGGTTAGATAATTAATAAAAAATATTTGTTCAAAATAATTCTTCCTTGTCATTACATTTTTGCATATCCATCTAATATAGCATCGCCATCTCTTAAAGTCCTTATGAACTTTGTGGCACGTATTCTTTCCCATGTTCTTACAACAAAGAATATTACAGTTATCTCAACACTCTCTAGGATCTCATATTTGGACCATTCGGATTACATGCTCAGGATTGGCCAAACAGGCACTAGCCTCCCAAGTTCGGGTTTTATCAAGTAAAACTAAGAGTGTCAAGATCGATAAATAATTAATTAACTTATCCACCTCTGTCACAGAAGTTTTCTAGCCGTGTGGGTTTTCCCTATTCGGATAATCTCTAATCTCAGATTCTAAATTCCCTATTCTGAAAATTTGAATGGGTGTTTGTGTTTTACGGGATGTTAGGACGGGAGTGACTACAGCTAGGACAACTGTTATAGTCCAAAACTTAGACATGATGTGGCACAATCTGAGCGGTAAAGAGGGAAATGATTCTAACATCGAGATTGGTAATGGGGTGAAGAGGGGAATGATCAAAGGCTTGGATCTGTTGTCCAAGTTTTGGACTATGATAGTTGTCCAAATTCTAGAGTTTTCCTGTTAGGACTAATATCGTGGCAGAGCTCTTTGCTTAGTCATGACAACATCCCTTATCGAACTTCATTTTTTGGAAGTCACATGAGCATGTGATCTTCATTCATTCTCCCATTTAATTCAACTCTTATCATGAGGTATATCTAGTGGCTCGCATTATTGTCGTACCCCTAGGAAGTGGTATATAATTCGGCCTAAATTATTAGATAATAATTTCATTTTTCTCCACTAGTTGATTAGGTACATTATCAAGCTCTTTTTTTTTTTTTTTTTTAATGAATGGTACGTTACCAAGGTGATCAAAATATCATCAACGAAGAATCATACTCAATCTACCTCAAGGTACTGTTAGGATCTTTATGGTGTTTTCTTGCAAATGCACGGCTAAAATGCTTGTTAGATAAAATATCAGACTTGAAATTTGCATGATACTAATTTGAATTTAGGATGAGGAAGAGAAGAAATGAAAAGTAGAGATAAAACCTGGAGCTAAATACCAACAGGATAGAATGGATAGATGACATCCCACAAATTGGTTACACCTATCATGTTTGTGATCGATAAATGGTTAGACCTAACTTAATGGCAATGCGAATATTAAGAATATACTAATGTGTTTTTTAAGCAAAACTTACTAATAATAATAAAGTTAGTTGAACCACTAAAATATACTCGTACTACATTATTTCAGTTGTTAGGGTACCACAATAACACCTCTAATTATGTGTTTGTAGATGGTGATGGTGGGTTTTAGGGGTTTGCAGTGGAACACCTATGGGTCGTGATGATGGTGTCATGACTTGCAACTCCACGTAGCTTTCAACCACCGTGTATTATTGCAAAATAAAAATAACAAGATACTTCTCATTCCCTCGTTGAAAATTTATACTCTCCGTATGCTTCATACCTAATTTGTAATGGCACAGTTAGTGTATTTTTTTGAAACATAAAATGTATTAATCATCCAAAAGGATACGCGATATCCAAAGATTCAAATATATTTGAATCGGTATTCCAAGAGCTAACAACAATAAGATAGTGAAGTTAATTGTGAGTAGCGATCCGCCGATCCCCGAGTTAGAATTGTAGCGGGTGAATGTCGAAATATGGTCCAACATAGGTGTAACCCCTTAACCATTTAAGGGAGCTAAGTAACAAGTGTCCTATGCTATATGTTTTCATTCGAAAACATCCATGAGAGTATATTTAGTCGTGAAGAAAAGAAAGAGAAAGAAAGAGAGGAAGAAGAAAAAGAGAGTGAGTGAGGTAGAGAGATTAAGCCACCAATTTTTGGTGAGATTGAAGCATCTTGAAGAGGAGAAGAAAGTGTTCTTGTCAAAGGATCTTTTTGGTTGTTGTGGTGAAGATTGATTGATCAATTTCCACATCTCTTCAAAGGGGGGAAAATCTAGGGTTTGTTCAAACTCTAGTAGTAAGTATCTCAAATCACTTATATTCTCAAATTGATAGTGAATCTCATATTATATGTGAATGAATTGTTGATCCATCCTTAGGGGTGAGTGTAATTTATGCAAATTGATATCCAAGTGCTATAGGCACCTTGAAGAAGAATTTATCCCCAAATTTGGGAGAATTGTGTGTAACCCATTATTGTTATAGTGGAAGATTTTCCCGTGGTTTTTTACCCTTCACCTTGGAGGGGTTTTTCCACATAATTTCCGGTGTTGTGTGATTGCTTCTATATTGCGTAGTTGTGTTATTTCCGCATTGGTATGTCATTTCTTGTGTAGGTTTCGTATTGCGCATAGCGGCTCGGATTTCGTAAACCTCCCCCAACAAGTGGTATCAGAGCTTTTGGGTTGAGCTAATCCTGTGCAATGGCGGAAGCTAGCACTAGTAATAGAATGGTCAATTTGACCGGTGAGAACTTTGTGATATGGAAGGCGAAGATGGAAGACTGGTTATATTGTAAAGATCTCTATGGTCCAATAGAGACTAAAGGAGTAAAGCCTGAGACGACAAGTGAAGACGCTTGGAAGGTTACTAATCGAAAAGCAGTCGGTTTTATTCGTCAATGGATTGATGATGGTATTTTTCATCATGTGGCTAGTGAGACACTAGCATATTCTTTGTGGACCAAGTTAGAGGAGATATATGATCAGCAATCTCCTTGTGCAAAAGCTCTTCTATTCAAAAAGCTTGGAAAGTTGTGTTACAAGGAAGGGAGTTCAATGGCGGAACATTTAAATGAAATGAAGGGTATTATGAATCAGCTTACATCTATGGATCTGAAAATTACTGAAGAGGTTCAAGCTTATTTGTTGCTGAATACTTTACCAGACAGGTTGGGAGCCATTGAGGAATTGTCTCAGTTATTCTGCTCCAGACAAGAAGTTGAACATGACTGTTGCAACTAGTAGTTTGCTGAATGAAGAAGTTAGAAGAAGGTCATCAGACTCATATCATTCAGAAGATCTTGTGACAGAAAATAGGGGTAGAAGAAAAGACATAAGACAAGTTGGACGTAGCAAGTCAAGGGGTAAATCAAAGTCCAAAAAGGAAGTTGAATGTTGGAACTGTCATACGAGAGGTCATTATTCAAATGAATGCCGAAAGCCGAAGCAAGAAAACAAGAAGGGGAAAGGAAATGATAACCAAGACAATGATGTTGCGGCTACTGTGACAAACGATGATATCATTGTATTCTCAGATTGTAATGATGTTTGTGTGAGTTTTGCAAGTTCTGATTCAGAATGGATAGTTGATTCAGGTGCATCTTATCATGCTACTATTCATGAAGATGTATTTACCTCCTACAAGGCTGGTGACTTTGGGTCAGTCAGAATGGGCAACAGTGGTGTTGCGAAAATTGTAGGAATGAGTGATGTGAAGGTTGAGACCAGTGTTGGCTGCACATTAGTTCTCAGAAATGTGCGACATGTACCAGATCTTCGTTTGAATCTAATGTCACTAGGAGTGTTAGATGATGAAGGGTACAACAATCACTTGGGTGATGGAAAATGGAAGCTAAGCAAGGGATCCATGGTTATTGCAAGAGGCAAAAAGTGTGGCACATTGTACAAAATACAAGTGAAGGTGTTGAAAGGTGAGTTGAATGCTGTTGACAAAGATTCAACCTCCGAGTTGTGGCATAGAAGACTTGGTCATCTTAGTGAGAAGGGAATTCAAATCCTCACCAAACGACAAGTTTTGCCAAATGCCAAAGGTATGCAATTGGGTAAGTGTACTCATTGTTTAGTTGGTAAACAAACCAGAGTCTCTTTTCATAAATCTTTACCCAAGCGCAATTCTGGTATTATTGATCTTGTTCATTCTGATGTATGTGGACCTTTAAGGGTCAAAATACTTGGTGGTATTGTTTATTTTGTTACTTTCATAGATGATGCTTCAAGGACGGTTTGGTCATATGCAATCAAGACCAAAGATGATGTTGTTCATGTGTTCAAGATGTTTCACAGCATGGTGGAAAGAGAAATAGGTAGAACCTTGAAGTTCCTTCGTTCTGACAACGTGGGAGAGTACATCGGACCACTTGAAGTGTATTTCAAAATCATGGGTATACGTCATGAACAATCAGTACCAAAGACTCCACAACATAATGGTGTTGCAAAGAGGATGAACCACACTATTCTTGAGAGAATCAGGTGCATGTTATCTCATTCCAAGTTGCAGAAGCATTTCTGAGGTGAATCAATGAATACTGCTGTGTATTTGATCAATCGATATCCTTCAAGACCGCTAGATGGAGAAGTAGCAGAAAAGGTATGGAGAGACAAAGATCCTACTTATGATCACTTGAAAGTGTTTGGTTGCAGGTCATTTGTTCATATCCCAAAAGATCATAGATCAAAGCTTGATGACAAATCAAAGCAGTGTTTGTTCCTAGGCTATGGAACAGAGAAGTTTGGTTACAGATTTTGGGATCCAGTTGAGAAGAAGGTTATCAGAAGTAGGGATGCAGTATTCCTTGAAGACCAGACTATTGAATACTTTGAGAAGATTGAGATGTCAAAGCTTCAAGATGACATGACCTTGGATCCAAATCCAGTTGTTCCTTCTCTTGAACAACATGATGATGATGTTGATGGTAATGTCAATGAAGATGAATCTCATGAAGATGTTCCAGTGGGTGATGTTGAGCAAGAAGTGCAGCAACAACAACAACCATAAGGTGAGTTGAGAAGATCCAGTGGGACCAGATTACCTTCAACAAAGTATACACCACATGAGTATGTGATGCTCACATATGCAGGTGAACCAGAGTCTTATGAAGAAGCTCTTAGTGTTCCTGAAAGTCAGAAGTGGCTGAAATCCATGAAAGAAAAGGTTGGCTCTTTAGATGAGAATGACACCTTTGATTTGGTTGACAAGCCTGAGAACCAGAAAATTCTGAAGAACAAGTGGGTGTACAATCAAGACTGAAGATGGTAACTCACAACCAAGGTACAAAGCACGCTTAGTTGTGAAGGGTTATGAGCAGAGAAAGGGTGTTGACTTTGACGAGATTTTCTCACCGGTGGTGAGATTTTCTTCTATTCGGGTTGTCTTGGAAATAGCCGCTAGTTTGGATCTTGAGATAGAACAACTAGATGTCAAGACATCATTTCTTCATGGTGAGTTGGAGGAAGATGTGTATATGGCACAACCAGAGGGTTTTGAAGTCAAAGGCAAAGAGCACATGGTGTGCAAGCTAAAGAAGAGTCTATATGGTTTGAAGCAAGCTCCAAGAAGATGGTATAAGAAGTTTGAATCGTTCATGAAGGAACATGGGTACAAGAGGACAGCTTCAGATCATTGTGTATTCATTCAAAAATTTGATGATGGTGATTTTCTTACTCTTTTGTTATATGTTGATGACATGCTTATTGTTGGAAAAGATAAGAAAAAGATTAACAGGTTGAAGTCATATCTGAGCAAGTATTTTGCTATGAAATACTTGGGTGCAGCAAAGCGTATTCTTGGCATGGAGATCACTCGTGATAGAAAAGCGAGGAAGTTGTGGCTATCACAAAAAATCTACATTGAGAAGGTGTTGCAAAGATTAAACATGGACAAGGCTGAGCATGTAAGTTGTCCACTTGCAAACCATTTTAAGTTATCTCGTGATCAATGTCATGTGAGTGATGTTGAGAAACAGAAGATGGAGAAAATTCCTTATGCGTCCGCAGTTGGTATTTTGATGTATGCAATGGTGTGTACAAGGCCGGATATAGCTCATGCAGTTGGAGTGGTAAGCAGATTTCTATCAAATCCTGCTATGGAGCATTGGGAAGCAGTGAAATGGATACTACGGTATTTAAGGGGTACTTCTAATACGTGTTTGTGCTATGGAGGTGACAAGCCAGAGTTATTCGGTTACACAGATTCAGATTTGGCAGGTTCTCAAGACAGTCTCAAGTTTACATCGGGTTACTTATTTACCTATGCAGGGGGAGATGTGTCTTGGAAATCCAAGTTACAAAAATGTGTGGCATTGTCTACTACAGAGGCAGAGTACATTGCAGCTACAGAGAGTTTCAAGGAGATGATATGGATGAAGAGGTTTGTTAGAAAACTCGGTGTGAAGCAACAGAGGTTCATCATTTACTGTGACATCCAGAGTGCCATCCATCTCAGCAAGAATTCGAGTTTTCACTCGAGGTCCAAGCACATCAATATTAGGTATCAGTGGATACAAGAAGTTCTCGAGGAGAAGGTATTGTATATTGAGAAGCTCCATACATATGACAATGGTTCTGATATGATGACAAAGTCGCTACCAAAATACAAGCATGTGTATTTCTGCAGCAGGGAAGGTTTGGTGGTGACGGGTACCTCACCATAAGTCGTGAGGGGGAGATTGTTGGGCCAGTCACAACTTATGGTCCAACATAGGTGTAACCCCTTAACCATTTAAGGGAGCTAAGTAACAAGTGTCCTATGCTATATGTTTTCATTCGAAAACATCCAGGAGAGTATCTTCTTCATTTAGTCGTGATGAAAAGAAAGAGAAAGAAAGAGAGGAAGAAGAAAAAGAGAGTGAGTGAGGTAGAGAGATTAAGTCACCAATTTTTGGTGAGATTGAAGCATCTTGAAGAGGAGAAGAAAGGGTTCTTGTCAAAGGATATTTTTGGTTGTTGTGGTGAAGATTGATTGATCAATTTCCACATCTCTTCAAAGGGGGAAAAATCTAGGGTTTGTTCAAACTCTAGTAGTAAGTATCTCAAATCACTTATATTCTCAAATTGATAGTGAATCTCATATTATATGTGAATGAATTGTTGATCCATCCTTAGGGGTGAGTGTAATTTAGGCAAATTGATATCCAAGTGCTATAGGCACCTTGAAGAAGAGTTTATCCCCAAATTTGGGAGAATTGTGTGTAACCCATTATTGTTATAGTGGAATATTTTCCCGTGGTTTTTTACCCTTCACCTTGGAGGGGTTTTTCCACGTAATTACCGGTGTTGTGTGATTGCTTCTATATTGCGTAGTTGTGTTATTTCCGCATTGGTATGTCATTGCTTGTGTAGGTTTCGTATTGCGCATAGCGGCTCGGATTTCGTAAGCCTCCCCCAACAGTGAGGTGATCTGGATGAGGTTGTCGAGGGTTCATAGGCCTTCGATGACTGTTTTCTACAAGAAGGTTGTGATTTTTGATGGACACGACTGCATCCTTAAGAACTTGGTTGTTGGCGGTAGGTTCCAATGCAATTGATTTGAAATGCTAATTAGGCCTTTGGTGAAGATATTTTGGTGTATTCCCCCTATTATCTCCTAGAATTCCTGATTGATCCATCGCCAATCTTTTGACAAGTGTCTTTAGCCGAGAGCTCGAAATAGTAAAATTACTGGAAAAAAACAATACAGAAAGTAAATAATTTGATAAATTCGTTTAGAAACTTTAACTTAAGTTGACCGACATACTAATGCAACTGATACTGACTAATCAAAAACAAACAGAACTTACACAAGGGCGGGTTATCCACCATCCCATGGAGAATGCCGTAAATTACTAACTTAATTGCGCTAGACTAATGGTATTGGAACTCAAATAAAAATAAAAAATTAAGCGAAGTCCCTTCTTCTTGATCATGTTTCCGAAGTGGTGATGGGTTATAAAGTTGTTGCTGCTTCAGCTATTGAGTATCTGAATTGCTGGGTTGACTCAATATAACCGTATAATCATATGAATCAAGAGATTTGTTGAAGTTGTGAAAACCATTAAAACCTTAAAGATGCAGTTGTTGTTGCTTGAGAAAAAAGCCTAAGCATGTGATTTTGAAGTGTCTCAAAAGGAGCCAATGGGAACGAAGCTGCAAAGACAAATCCTGATTTGCAAATAATAAAATCCAGAAAACCTTATACATATCATTATTTTGTGACCCTCCAAGCTAGGAGGCTGGAGTATAAAAATTCCAACGCTCGCCCATAGTCATTACTTACTTCTTTTGCATAATAGGCAAAACCTA
Organism: Papaver bracteatum; assembly: GCA_023529315.1. Classification (NCBI taxonomy): domain Eukaryota; kingdom Viridiplantae; phylum Streptophyta; class Magnoliopsida; order Ranunculales; family Papaveraceae; genus Papaver; species Papaver bracteatum. The sequence continues at coordinate 77,495 of JAJJWX010000607.1, forward strand.
CGTATTATAATCCACTTCCTCTTACATAATGCTCCGAAAAGTCATATGTTGTCGTAGAATACTACTAAATAATTCTTCCTCTTTTTGTCAACAAAATTGGCAAAGGAGAAAAATAAGGGATCGTAATGAATTAAACAAAATAATTATCGTGACTAGATATATATAACATACAATTTTAATTTAGATGATTTCACTAAGTAAACTCAGAGTCTTCATTAACGAGATATATAGATAAGAGCGTCTCCTACAATTCAATAGCCGCAACCCGCACAAAGATACGACAATTAAGCAGAAGTTCAAATTGAAATCTCCCCCATTTGATGATGACACATCGACCTTTTCAGAAAAGAATCTCTTCTTGACCTTAATACTAGACACTAGCATATTAATAAGGTGTAGTAGCTGGAACATCATCACGAAACATGTTTCTCAGAAAATGTTTAGAAGAACAGTATAAAAAATTATGAAACACAAATTTAGGAATCGAAATTGAGGTAATTCTCAAATTCCTTTTGAAAACAAATCTTGTGAAGAAGAGTTTTAGATTCAACCTAAGGTGAATGCCATTCCTTAAAATTGTGTAATTTCTGCTCAAATTTGTTCTAAGTTTAAATACCAATATTATGATAAGATATGAATCTTAGCGCATATTTATCTTAGCTTATTAAGTAAGAATTCCCATGAATCATGTTCTTGTATCTTTCTTAGGAGTCCGATAGGAAGGTAGAATTTAGTACTAAGAGTATAAGAATTATTCATACACATATCGAGTCATTACATTTTGTATACCTAGAGACTTGGTAAGAATATCAACCAATTGGTGTTCAGAAGTCACAAACCCAATTTTGACAATACCATTTTAAAAGCCTAGCTTGATTGGGATATACCCAATAAGACAAAATATGGTCATTTTGAAGTAAAAGAAGCCACCCCTTGACCATGTATTTTCTAAATGGAAAATATACCCTTGTTTAATTAACACTAAAAATTCTGATTAGGTTAATTAATTGAGTTTAGATGAATTAATTAAGTAGATTAAAACTTATGAATTTAAGTTATGAATATTATTTTTTGATTGAACTCATGTGGGAAGATTTTTGATGAAAAAAATTGTTTTGAGATTTTTTTTTGCAACGGAAATGAAAACATACTACCCAAACACTTATGAAAAGGGGATTGCAAAGTTGATGTATGAATTCATACTCAAAATTAAAGAAGAAATCAACACTTTTAGTTCTGAAAGTATGAAAAGCCGGCAAGGTCGACGAATGAAGACCATGCCGACTATATTTGGCCGGCAAGGTAGATGAATGAAGACGATACCGACTAACTTTGGCCGGCAGGGTATTCAAATGAAGACAATGCCGAATTTATTTTTTTGACACACAAGAGGCGAATAATATTAGTCGGCAAGGTCCACAAAAAAAAACCCGCCTGCTGTTGAGAAATACCTTGCCGGCTGTATTAGCCGGCAAGGTCTTCAAAAAATACCCTGCCGGCTGTTGAAAAAATTTACAGTCGCCGTGGCTATTATGAAAAGTCGCCAATATATGCATGTTACGACCTTGTCGGTTGTATTAGACATCAAGGTCTTCAATAAATACCCTACCGGATGTTGATTTTTTTTTACAGTTGCCATGGATATTATGAAAAGTTGGCAAAATATGCATGTTACGACCTTGCCGACTAAAGACGTGGAAATCATAATTTTCGATTTCTATCATAATATAACAATCATATAACAACCAAATCACACAACACAATGATGGGTTTGAGTTTAGACATCACTTAGAGTCTACTTTTCGCCGGTAGAATCAACCATTTTTTTTGGAAAATCAATGTTGAAGATTTTCGGTTGATAGAAGAAATGGAAGAAGATGAAGGGGAAGAGTAGAGAGATTAGGGAAGAGAGATTAGAGAAGATTAAGAATTTTTAATTTTTAATTTTAGGGTTTAATTTTAAGTTAATTAGTTCAAGGGTACTAAAGTAAAATCACCAATTTTGGCCACCCCTTAGCAAGAACACTAGGTCCATTTAAATTTAGGTATACCCCAATTAATCTGAGTATACCCCAATCTAGCCAGGTTTCAAAGAGATCTCTGATAAAATGGTATCTTATGTCAATGTGTTTTGTTATTGAGTGTTTAACGAGATTCTCAATAGTTCGAATCACACTTGAGTTATCACGAAAGATCTTCATAGTTCCAATGTTTATTCCGTAATAAATAAGCATTTATTTCATCCATAGGAATTGAGTACAACACGAAACCGCAACAATGTATTCAGCTTCACATGTTGATAATAAGGATTTTGAGTTTTGTTTCTTGCTATGCCAAACAACAAGATCGATCCTCACATGAAAAAAATCCTTCCGATATACTTTTTATATCTTTCATGCATCCTTCACAATCTGCATCAGAATAAGCAACAAGTTCAATGTTAGCATCAAAGGTTTAAGATAGACCGTAACCAATAGTGTGATTAACATATCGTATGATCCTTTTTACAGCTATGAGATGAGACTCTGTGGAATCTGCTTCAAATATTACACAACAGCTAACACTAAAAGCAATGTCGAATCTCGTTGGTTTGTAGAGTTTCTTATTTACTTTGGCACTATTCTCGTCTCTTTGCGGTTTCCAGTTATGACATGTGAGTGAGCTTTGGAGAGGATTTCAAAAGGCCAAACCTTTTGAAAATATCATTGGCATATTTTTTTTGAGATGTATAAATCCCATACTTATGTTTTTGAATTTGTAACCCCAAGAAATATTTCAATTCATCAACATTGCTCATTTCAAATTCTTCACCTAGAGGTTTGAAATTTTACACCAAGTTCCTTGAATGTTGATCCACAGATGATATCATTTACATAGATCTGAGCTATTAAGACATCATTTCCAATCCATTTGGTACATTGCATTTTATCAGCTTCACCTCTTGAGAAACCTTTTCTAAGAAAATAAGTTGTTAGATTTTCATACCGAGCTCGAGGTGCTTGTTTTAATCCATACTAGTAAATACGCACGTGCGATGCACCTGCCGAGTTGTCGTTCCGTTACAAAATTTATGGGATAACAAACTATAATACTATAATAATCATGAGGAGGTAAACCACCAAGTACCATTCCATTCAACTGTTCTTGGATCGGTGTATATCGATATTTATAAATAAATATCAGAACTTACCACTACTTGGACCCGCTCTATGATCATTGTTAGCTACACCGTCTACTCTTCTTCTTCTTCTTCGCATTTCATTAGTTATATGTCTTTGTTCAATGATCCGTTGTTTTTCATTTTTAGACAGTGATCTTCGACTTTCCCTTGTTGCAGTACGGTTGTGTTCAAGTACCCGTTGTTTTTCACTGTCGGACATTGAACTTCGACTTTCCCTTTATGCAGTACGGCGCTTCTCTAATTGAAGATTTCTCTTTTGTTCATTGTCATAAACTTTTACACCTGCTGCACATGTAAAATATATACATTATAGTGTGGTGATAATGTTTCGCAGTAAAAATTAAAGTTTATGCCCCAAAATAACATAGGATGCAGGTCTCAAAAAAATCTTGGATTAACGGAATCCAAAACAAATGTGAACAGTTAAAGAAACCCTAAAGACATTTGCCTCGGCACAAAAAAGATTAATATCCCACACAACCTCTCTCTTACTGTTCAACTTAAAACCTGAACATGGCCTAAACTTTTGTTACCTAAAGCCTGTAAATTGTTTGCTGCAACATGCTTTTACTCTATTGCTTCTATTGCATTATACCAACCTTCCCATTGTCATATGTATACTCATTTCATTCTATGTTACTGAAATTGTAACCTTGAAGGAAGGAGAAACAACAAGTGTGTATTTACCCCTTGATTGGGTCAAATTAACCAAATTATGGCCTCACACGCATCCTGACTTCAAATTAATCAAATTTGGGATTAGCATAATAGAATTAGGAAGCTTACAACTTGTACTGTCTTCAATTCGTTTGGGATAAGCAAGCCGACATCTTTACTTCAATGTTTGTCTTTCATTGAATGTCATTTTCTCTTGTTTTGCTTTATACTGAGCATTCCGCAACATCTTTTTTTTTTGTCCGCATCACTCTCGGCTTGCTCTCGAATTCGAGCTAGCTCCAATATTCTTGGGCTTCGATCCATCTATAAAGTCAATGAGTAAATACCAATATTAGGTCATTTTATCTACATTTATAACTCATTTAATAAGATTTACGTGGTATCAAATGATCCCGCCCCGAATTTTGACTCAAGTACAAAACTGAATTCGCACCAACAAATATGTTCAACTTGACAAAACTAATCCAACGCCTACATTACAAAAAATTTTACTATAAGGAAGTCTATGACTGGTATCTTTTTTTTTATAAGCTATGACTGGTATCTTGTTCTAGCCATATTATAATAGAAACTCGACAATGAATCCGTTGCCACGAATTCAAATGTATTTCCCAAAAGATTTATTTCTGCTAGATGGTTGTTCTCGAATTCAAATATGAAACTATAATTGTATGCCTAACTGCATTTAAGGACGACCAAAGTTAGGGGACATTCAAATCATCCAAAAGGTAGGCATATCTGTATATAGATCGAATGCAAAAGTAGTGAGTAAGGTACTGCAAAGTGAATAAGGTATTGTATGGGGAAGTGACATAATAGTGGAACAACAACCATCTAGGTGGTGTACTTAATGAACAATCATTAGCTAAGGCAATGGAATGCGAATATGTTTTGAACTAAACATACTTCAGAGTTTTGCAAGAGAGACTCTAGGTAATGCTTTAGACAAATCCAGGAGACACTCAAGATATCCAACAACACATAACTCATACTAAAAGGAGCTACTTCATCATTAATGAATTTCAGAAAGGGGTAAACTATTAGCAAACCAAGTATTTAGCCAACAAATTCTAAGACAACCTTAGCAGTTCCAAAAAAAAAACTCCATGTACACTCCACCACATTCATCCAACAAACGACAAAAATCTAAAACCTAAACTAAACATGCTTCGCAAGTGGGAAATCAGTGGTGATTCAAAAATCCAAAAAATGCCTACGTAACACTATTCTATACCTTTTCAAATTTCATCTCAGCAAAAATTGAATGTAGTAAGCTTGTTAAAAAACAACTCAAAACTAACTAAACCACAATGAAATTATTTTAGAAGAATTATTAAATCCACCAACCAACTTAAGTAATTAATTTACCAACCTATGTGAAGAGAGATAGTGAGAAATTCTGGATAAGAACCAACATTTGTTTCTGCCCAAATGCGTAATGCTGAATTGAAACTCTTTTCACTTTATTTTAAGACTGAAATTCTATTTCTATGTGAATTTAAAACCAAAACTGGGAGGATAATAACATTGAATTTATAGCTGAAGTTATTTAGCCATTGTTACAAAACTATAAAATTGAAGGTTTAATTTTGAGAAGAAAGGAGAAGAACTATTTACCGAATTTGGTATTTAGGGTTGGAGGTTAGAAATAAAATTCAAAACACCAAGTCATGTGGAACGACATTGATCCATCTACAAAATCAAACCAAAAAGTTAGAAATGAAGTTACTTACCTATCTACAAAATCAAATAAAAAAGTTATAATTGATGTTACTTAGCTATAAATTTGTTGCTTAGTAAAACTTAAATTCCCTTTCTATGTGAATTTAAAATCATAATTGGGAAGATAATAACATTGAAATTATAACTGAAACCATTACAAAACCAAAATTGAATGTTTAATTGTGATAAGAAAGGAGAAGAACTCTTTACCCATGTATTTAGGTTTGCAGGTTAGAAGATCAATTGCAATCTCTAAGTCTTGGGCTTCGACGTTGATTCATCTACAAATCAATCAAATCAAAAAAATTAAAACTGAAATGTTTTAGTGTAAATTTAACACTGGAATTGGCAGATAATACAATCGAAGCTATAGTCGAAGTTACAAAACTCAAAATTGAAGGTTTAATTGAAAGGAGAAGAAAGTTTACCCAATATGGTGTTTAGGGTTGAAGGTTAGAAGGTCAATTCAAAACAATAAACCTAGGGTTACAGGGTAGAAGAAACGCAGAGAAAAGAAGAAATGAAGAAGAGGGACGTGGTGGGGTAACAATAAAAGAGGATGGAACTGAAGAAGGTGGAGGTGGAGGGTGGTGCCGTGGTGGTGAGTTCCTCTATCTCCTCGGTGGTTTCCTCTCACAAAAACACGAAGGAAGATGCGAAGAATAAAAAATCTGTTTTTAGCAAACTTACCCTTACATTTTGATGTTATTACGATAAACTAGCTTAAGGATAACTAGCTTAAGGATAACACGTTTGTCTATTTTACCCATATGTTTGTTAACATTTATGTCAGATTCAGTGAGAATTAGAATCATGAGAGGGCAGCATAGTCACTTCATTGTCGATTGAAATTTTTGGTTACACACACCAAAAAGAACCCTTTTCTTTATTATTACCCATATGTTTGTTAACATTTACGTCAGATTCAGTGAGAATTAGAATCATAAGAGGGCAGCATAGTCACTTCGTTGTCGATTGAAATTTTTGGTTACACACACCAAAAAGAACCCTTTTCTTTAGTATAAGATAAGATAAGATAAGATAAGATAAGATAAGATAAGATAAGATAAGATAAGATAAGATAAGATAAGATAAGATAAGGTAAGATAAGATAAGATAATGCCTTATTGTTCTTAAAGACATGATCAAGATTTTCTTGACATTCAAATTCTTTAGGTTAGGAAACATAGACCTCTTCCTTAAGGCATCCATTTAAGAATGCGGATTTTACGTCCATTTGATATAACTTAATCTTGAAAAATAAGCATGAGCTAGCTAATAGCAAACATATGGACTCAGGACTTGCAACATGAATGAAGGTTTCATTAAAATCAATCCTTTCAATATGTGAGTAGCCTTAAGCAACAAGTTTTGCTTTATTCCGAACCACCGTTCCCGAATTCATCCGACTTGTTCTTGAATATCCATTTGGTACCTACAATATTTACATTGGTAAGGCAATGGACAGGGCTCCAAACATCTTGTCTATTGAATTGATTTAACTCATCATGCATACATTAACCCATGCAAGGTCGGTTAGAGTTTCATCAATATTCTTGGATCAACTTGCGAAAGGCGGCATACAAAGTTGCATATTTTGGATATGACCTCGCATTTTAGCAGTAGAGTGCACCCCCCCCCCTAATGATATTGTGGTTATCAAAATTTCTTCAAACCCACAGATATCGAGCAATGAGATATTCGGTTGGAACACCTTTGTCAGATATTTTCTCCTCATCAGTAGTCACATCAAGATCAGTAACAGTTGATACAACTTCCACTAATGTAGGTGATTCTTCGACTTTCTCAGTTATCTCCATATGAGGCAATTTAACAGGAGAGTTATCATGATAAAAATTGCTCAAGTCATCAACAATAACATTTGATGATTGCATCATGACATTGGTTATGAAATTGTATACTCAGAAATCACGACTATCCGAAGCATATCCTTAAAAAAAAACTTCATCATTTTTGGAATTAAATTTCACTTTTGATTTTAGGTTGTATTAGTTTTTGCACGAGTTCAAGTATCTAAAGACTTAAAGGTCTAGACAAATAAATCTCACACATTGAATGGTGAGGAAACCCTTACTTCTTATTGGTCGAAATAAGCCTTTTTTGAGTTTTGTAAAACGAGCGTTCTGGTAAGGACACTTGACAACATATGATTGGTTTAAAAATTACAATCATAGAGACGGGACGGGGTGACACTAAATAAAAAATACATCGTCACGAAACCTTGTGCACGCCAAATTTAAAAGAAAAAGAATGTCCGATGCATAGCATGGGATCTAATCTAGTACTGCATAAAAAGAAAAAAAATAAAAGAAAGAAAAAAATGAGATGAATAGCATATGTTCCCCTGTTTTATTTTTATGGAGTTTTTTTCCTCGGTACCGGATAAATATGGTTTAGTTTTCTGGGGGACTCTCCCATCAAACATGTCCATGTATAGCTGACGTCGTACATTTGACAGCTTGTCTCAAATCTCGATGGAATAAACACTGGTGATTAACAATGCCAAGTTGCCAACAACAAAGGGAGATCAGAATAAAGTTGCATACTTCTATTTTAATACATACACACATACAGACTACAGTACATACAATCTAACAGTATACTATCATATAGACAAACGCGTCTCTTCTCTCTCCTCTCTCAACGGCTATTTTTAACTTTTCAAATCTTCCTCAAATTTTATCCATGGACATGGAGGAGTAGTTCATCTGCCTATGTCTCTTCTACAGCTAGAAGGAATAAGGATGCGAGGGTAAAACAGATATTTGATAGACTCGGGAGATTTGCACCCAATTTTTTTTTTTACTTTGGTGGTTTTTAAAATGGCTAATTCGTGCATAAAAATCATTTTCAGTTTTCAACTTGAAGCATCATTCTTAGTTTTCTTTTATTCAATCATTTCTTGATTACCCTTGAATTCTAGTAGAGTTTATTTTGCTTCTTTTGAGTCTTAGACTAATATCATTTTAGATGTTAATAGTAAATGGTTTTCAATTTGATATCACCATTTGAACTGAGAAGAGGATATACAGATAGGAAATTTTCGAGGATTAAAAATAGATGTGAATCAGAATTAGAATTAGAACTAGTTAGGAAGGGAAGAGTTTTTGGTCTTATCACTTCTTCCTCCGGTGTAAATGATTTGCTGATCGGTGTTTTATTTTCTTAAAATATAATTCCATTTAGTTCCTTTGGATTACTTGCTTCTCTCTGGTGACTTCCTTCTATGTCTTGGACGAGGTTTATTCATTGTAAGGGAACTTTTTTTAAATTCCGATAACGTTTTCGACTACGCTGCATTTGAAGATTATATACCGGTTGAGGTACATTCTTAGAAATATTTTTTCAATCCTTGTTCCCTTTGGAAGAACGGATTGAGCCTCAGTTTCTCTCCATTTGGTTATTGAAATGCAAGGATATATAGGAGATTTTATGTTTTTTTACTAGATGTGTAGATTAGAAACTGGTAATGCATAGTCTTCGGTTTGGTAGGATAAACTAGTAATGCAGTATCTCTGGCATGGTAGAGCCTCTATTTAGATCCATTTATATTCGGTCAATTTTAATATAGTTAAAACCAAGTTATGCGAATTTGATCTCATATTGTGGAAATTGCTTACTGCCTCTTAAGTATATTCAGAACAATGTAACAACTTTGAATTCAAACTAGGAATAATACATAATATCATTCATTCAATCCTGAGAACATCAATACTATTAATTAGTAATGCATGCATAAAGAAACCAAAAAATATCTCAGAAAATTGAAATGCATGCATAAATAAACCAAAAAACATCTCAAGAAATTGAAATCGAATAGTAGGAATTACATTTACTTTCGGATTTGTTCTTTCACTAGAGTTCTCCTGCTAGAATCCCTTCTATCTCGGCTTGTTCTGCAGCCTCGAAATGACCCCTTCCCCTCTTCCAATTATACCTGGCTTCCATCCTCTGTGCATATGCTTCTTCATACCCGGGAGGAATCTCGGTGAATAATAGGGTATCATCTATAGGTAACCCGTGCTCAATGTTTCTTTGTACCTCTGCTTGCTGGTCTGAATCCCATTCACCTCCTTTCTTAGGTTGCAATAAGCTAGATACTTCACTTGCTCTGAATGAAGAAACAAATGAGTTCCACAAAGATAACAAAAATAATATTGTATCCTATGAAGATGATCATCCCTGCAACGCATGACTCTGGTAATTGAAACCGGAGCATTCGCCGGAATAATTTCATGATTGCATGCCATTCTCAAAGTTTTTTCTATGTGTTTATCTTCCCTTCTCCTGTATCTGTTCTTGTGTTTTAAATGATTTACTCAGTGAGGTAAGCGATTTTTTGATAGGTGTAGAATACACCTAATTTACTATCTAGTAGTTTATGATTTCTTTGCTATTTTTCTTGTAAATTATGTATTTTACGTGTGTTTTTGAGTTATTAGGTACTCTGGAGTCGCATGGAGAAAAAGAAGAAGAAATCACCCAATTTGAGCAAGAAGGTCAAAATTGTCACTGGCGAACACTATCCGGAGCCGACCAAGTTAAGGGGCTACCATCTGGCTAGCCCTTATCAGAAGTGGACACATATTAAAAGCACCCAAGAAGTTACTCAGGACACCCATTTGGGAGTGTCTCTTTACTGGGGCGCAAATAGCTGTCCCACCCTTAAAACCAAATTAGGTCAAGAGAAAGGGAACCAATTCCCATTTTAGTTTCTCAATTGTTCTTCCCCTTTTGCAGCCGAGAAGATATGCTTCTATATACAGAGATTGAGAGGGGAAATCAAGCATAAAGAGAGCTATAATGATCCTGATGTTACCAAGAACAAGAATAGAAGAAGTTGATGATTAAATTAAGAGTTTTAGAAGCTAGGGTTTCAGAATGTGCTAAGATGAAATCGGAGATGATAGAAGAGATCGATGATCTTCAATGGGTGTTTGCGGTTGTATGACACTGTACCTGAGTTGGGTATTGTTTTGATTGTGAAAATTCAGATTAACGCAAGAAATCAGGGAACATAAAATAGGTTATGTGTTAGTGATTTCGCTGTGAAGAATTCAGAGGAGAAAATGGTGATGTTGTATGTCAGATTAGGGGTTTGATTGGAAGAAATTCAATTCAAATTATTTGAAATGGGTTTAATGGCATTTTTGGTTGAATATGAAATACAAATGGGGTTTGGATTGATTTTATGAATAAGAAATAGAAAAGAGAATCCGAGAATTAATGGTGGATTGAAGGAATTGGTGGAGATTGAGAGTGGGTTTGGTTCCGATCTGAATTAGGTAGAAAGAATGGTATTGATGCTGTGTGGTTTGAATTTGTTGCTGCCATGGGTTTCATATAAGGGTTCATGATGCTGCTGCTTGAGTTACATATCGAGAAACAGACTAAGACTGAGAGATTAAATTAAAGGGGATCAGAAACTAGATTGCAGAAATGTTTGATGTTGCCATTAAACTGAGAAATCAGATGAAGGTATTGATGATTTGTGGTCTTGTTGTTGTCGCTGTGAAGATAGAGTTGCAAATTGAGATGGGTTGTTAACTGTTGTTGTGAATGAATGAGTCTGTAGATGAATGATTAGGCTTGTCGCAGGTGAAGATATTTCCCCTCCGGCGAGTTGATTCAGTACCAATCCAGCCGGCAATTCACTCCCGATTCATCTCAGTGACTCAGCGAGTCAGATGATTTAGACTTTGATTAAGATAGCTGATTTAGCTGGATGACTCCATAACTTGACCCAATGACTGATGACTGACCGTTAGTTTGACCTATTTGACCGTTAGTCTTAACGGTGGACTGACGGAATATTCCGTCGATGGAAGGAATTTTCAGGTTGCCGGCGGTGACGGATTCCGGCCTATTTCCGGCCAAAAACCCAGTTTTTCGGCGAGCAAAAGTTGCAGAATTTTGTGTGGATTTCTCTCATGGGATGTGAATACTTGGACTTGGAATTGAATGAAGAATTTGGTTTGAATGTGGAAATAGGAGATGGAAGATTTTAGAAAGGTTTGGATTTGGAAATTGAATTGCTAAAGGAAAGGGATTCTATTCCTTGGAAGATATGGAGAACATTGAAGCCTATAAATAGAGAAGTTCTCTACTTTTCTATATACACTTCCACACTTAAATGCACTTAGATACACATATCTTTTACACATCTTTTTGCACACTTTTACACACACAACACTTTTTCTTTTCTTTATTCTTTGTGTGAACTCCTTAACATGAGTAACTAATTTTATTGATTGAGGATGAATTCCTAGTTCTTAACATATGGTTTGAGTTTTTGTTTTAATTCTATCTTGAAGTTTTTCATATGATTATCGTTTGTTTTTACTAATATTAATGTTTATGATTGATTGATAGGCTGTTTAGAGTGCACGCTAAATTGATTTGTTAATCCAATCTAAAGCTGGTGAAAGTTAGGGGATAAGTAATCGTTTCTTGACTATTTACATAAGTAGAAAACACAAGACCTTGCGGAGGGATTTCTTGGAGCAATTTTGTGTAAAAACAACGTTAGCAAGTGGACCTTGATTTAAGAGTTTAACTACTAATATCAACCTAATAAATTCATAAATCTTAATGCGTTTAACTAAATTACATCTTGAGTGATCTAATACTAGGTGGTTTGGTGAATAGAATCCGATAGTCGAGAACTTCCGTATCCGGTGATATAAGGGATTTTTGGGTTAGCACTGATCTAGCTGCTATACCTACGGTTGGTGATAATTTGTGACTAATAAAAAGTGGAAAAGAACATAACTTTAATCATTGTTTTGCAGCGAAGAAGGATTCCTTGATCTATTATCTCTTATTGATTTCAATTTACACTTTTAATTGCTTTGTTTATTTTATTTACTTTCTTAAATTCTTAATCAATACCCCCCTTTGTGTGACAATTTTACAACTAGAATCTCGTGCTCCTCGTGGGATCGATCTTGACTACCCTATATTACTTGTTAATTAGGTAGTAAAGTATTAATTAATTTGTTGTGGTTACGACACGCATACAAATTTTGGCGCCGTTGCCGGGGAGCATCGGATGATTTTAGTTGTTTTCTTTTTACTTTTTACTTTATTCTTGCTTTGTTGGATTCTTTATCGTATCTAACTTTGTTTTTGAGAATTGTTTTTCAGGTACCGATTTTCCATGTATGGTGGACAAGAGCAAGCATATTACAACAATCAATACGGTTTGCAACCTCAACATCATGGCAACTTCCAACCATCCTTAGGATACAATCAAAACCAATCTTTTGGCTATGATCAATATCCTTCGGAGCCTTATGGATATTCTCATACATATCAACAACCTTATGACGGGTATGTAAGTAGAAAATCACAAGGATGGACGGATAATTATGCTTCTAATACATTGTTTTCTAGTAATGTGCAGACAGATAATTGGGAATATACTCCTCTTCATCGTGTTTTTACTTCACTTTTTAAGGATATACAATCTAGAAACTCTATACACGGTGGTAAGCGTGTAAACGTCCGGAAACTTGTACAAAAGTTATACAAATTGGAAGATTATGGAGATTCGGAAGAGCTTGTCGCAGAAATTAGTAGGACCATTCATATGGAACTTAAACGACGTCGGGATAAAGGATATGAAACCGATGAAGATTCTTATTATGGTGATTCCGATAATGAAGATGATTGTGTTGAAAAGGACCAACCTTTGGAGACTTTTGATGACGCTAGTGTAGCTTACTCAAGTCTTGATCTTAATAATGATCAATCACCTATTCAAAAGGTAGAGCTTGAGGAAGATGCATTTAGTGCTTGGAAAAAATTCCTTAGGGAAAGATATGAGGCCTCGGAAGTGTATGAGCGTTGCAACAATGAGGAAGTTATTCCAACTCCGGATCATAATAACGATCCTTCATCTATTCAAAAGGAGGAGATTGGGTGTGACTTTCCTATTGTTGAAAACGGTGTAACACCCTCACAAGAAGATCCTACAATCTATACCGATGAGAATCATTTTAGTGAATGGCCCGATTCCGATGATGAAGATGTTGAAGAGGTGATGCTCGATAATGAAACCGAATTGATTGAATTTGTGGAAGACCCAATTGAACTTGTTAATGATTATGATGATGCCGAGACTTTAGTTAAGGTAGAAAATAATGAAGAATGGTTGCAAGGTTTGATAGAGGACCATGATATGCAAGAGGTAAGTAATTCACTCGATTTTTTTAAGAATGAGGAGGATACCGTAATACAAGAAATTGTGCAAGGTTTGTCTAACCCTTTGCATATTGATTCTTCTCCTTTACCTCTTATTGGATTGAATGTATGTGCTTCGAAAGTATTTATGGATGACTTTGTTTCTCGATACCCACCATTGGAAATACTTGATGCTAACACTATGCAGGTTTGCCAAGAGGAAACCATGGAAGTTCCCAAATTCTATGTTCTTTATACACTTCCGAGTGTGGACAAGAATAAGTGTGGGGGAAATTTATATCGAGTTATAACTTTACTATTATTTTCTTGTGCTAATATTTGTATGGAGTTATTGTTTGAAAAACAGGTACTATGGGTGGATCCCCAAATTTTTCGATTGTTAGTATATGGGGAGTGAATCTTACAAGAAGCCAAGTAGGGCCGTCGACTTTAAAACAAGCGCTAAGTGGGAGGCAACCCACCGGTTTTGTATTTCCTATCCTTTTGTTTTTATTTTCTTCGAGTTTCGTTTATTTATTTTTCTTGTTCCATATCATGTTAGGATTTCCCACCTTGACTTTGCTAGGAGGATTCAATTACATTGAGGACAATGTAAGGTTTAAGTGTGGGGGAGTGGCTAAGCATATATTTTTGCATATAATTTTTTTTTTTTTGCATTAAAACTTTCAACTTTTAGAGATTTTAGAGTCACTAGAATACTTCTAGGTATGATTACATAGAGAATTCTGACCGACATAATTGAACTTGGAAGTGTTAGGGAACTACGTTCGGATTTCTTATTTGTTAGAGTGTTAAATAATGGATTTAATCATGCCGGTGATGCGAATTAGGAGCAGAGAAGAATGCATTATTAGATTTGCTGATCAATCATTAGTGGAGACTGCCCATTTTCATATCATGTGAGGCACCGACCAGAATTTTTCCATTTGACTAAAAAGATTTCTTTTGAGTGTGTGTCACCGTACATTAATTCCGGGTAGAATGGTGAGCTACCCAACTTCACACCAATTTTCAGCACTATTTTGATCTCTTGAGTGCTAATTTTTGTCAATCATGAGGGTGACGTCTATAGATGAAAGCCTCCTTCTTGTAGTTCGATTTTCAGTTAGCACCTTCTCTCTCTCGACAAAAACGGGTCCATAGAAACACCACAATCATCAACAATAAGGGAGCGACATCAAAATCTACAAGGAAAGTTGAAAAGGTTCAAGGTTTGCAAGAAACAATGGAACAAGAAAAAGAGCAAATTTAATATTCAAGTAAAGCAACATACAATGAGCAGATTTTTACATACATGTTGAAGACTTACAATACAATGAGGTAATTCTATATACAAGTTGAAGACTTATTTACAAGAGCGAAGAAAATCAAAAGGTGAGAATTATTGAAGTTTATGATTTCGAGACGATACAAGTTGTGAAGAATCAAACGGTAAAGTACTTTTCCACGGCCATGGTTGTTTTATTTTTCACTTTGATTTGTATTTTGTTTCTCTTGTCTAAAAAAAAAATGAAAAAGAACAGAAAAGAAAAAAAAGAAAAAAAATATTGAAAAATATGAGACAAGAGAAATATCTATTATTGTTTTGTTTTGAATAAGCCGTGGGAAAGGAAAATTTATAAGGAAGTTTCAAGCGACAAGGATTTTAAGGAAAAAGGCTACAAATTATCAAGGATCTATGAAATTCAAGATTTATTATCAATAGTTGAAGCCGAAGACCAATAAGATGAATATTAAGAAGGCGGAAGACGTTTCTATTGGATTCCGTGAGAGTGGTGTTATCATAATTGGCAATCGGATGTGAAGGTAAGTAAGTAATCTCATCCTCGATATATGTGGTTGATTTCCTTTCTTAGAGATCGTCAGAAAAATGGTTTTTCAAAATATTAAAAGATGTGGGTTTTTTTTTTAATTTCGGAAGTTATCCTTCCTACCATTCAACGTGTTGCAGGAATTCTCTCTTCATTCCTACCCGCACACTGTGAGACCCATAAAAAAAGCCGTCTTTTTGAGTGCAATTATCATAAAACCCTTTTGGTGAGGTAGAATTCGAGGAGAAATGCTTATTGATCGTTTCTCAAACACGTGTTCCCTCATTATGGTGTGGTTATTTCTCACTCAACATTTAAGAATGAGAATATGTTCTTTAGTATTTCTAATTTCTTATTACTAGCTTGCAGAAACTCTATGTCCTCATAACTCTTTGGATGCTTGGGACGCTGGAACGCTTTGAAGTTGTAAGTTTTAGTTTGATTTGCTCGAGGACTAGCAAAGTATAAGTGTGGGGGAATTTGATAGGTGTAGAATACACCCACTACAAGAAAACTTGGCTTTAGCGACTACTTTCATACCAACTACAGTTGGTGGAATTTTTCAGCAACAACTGTTTGTAACTAAAGACAAGTTTGGTGGGCGAAAATGTTTAACCACTAGTTTTCCAGCAACGATAGTGGGTGGAAGGCTATAGTATGAACAACCTAACAACCGGAATGTCGTATTTGTTGTTATTAGCCTCCAGCCGTCATGTTTAGGCAACCAAAACGTACCCTAAAAGGTACATATCTTTTGCCAGTCATCTTACCCACGAAAAAAACTGTTGGTAGACACCTCAACCAACCATCGGATTATTGGCGTTGTTAGTAGCTTTCAGCCACAAGGTATGACAACTACAAAGTACACTAGATGGTAAATACTTCAAGACACCATGTGTAGCCACCAAGACAATCTTTTGGTATACACTTGTACCAAAACATTAGTTTGTTGGTGTGGTTAGTAGCTTTTAGCCACCAGGATATGATAACTACCTAGTTTCATGGTTTATTAATTAAGTATGCAAAGATATTAGAGTTTGAAAAGTTTTTTCTTTTGAAAACAATTAAAAAATTTCTTGGCAAGTTTATCGCTAGAGCATCTAGATGATATAAATGCATCACCTTATAAGGTTGATGCATATCTGGTTGATCAAAATGTGTAGTACTAAAGATCAATATCTAGCAGTGTAATGCATGCCTTGTCCTATCTCCGATTAGTTGAAATATCTACACATAAACTTCTAAATCTATGAATAAACCACCGAACCGGATTTTGTTCGATATCCGGTCGACCAGAATGTATCTGGTGGTCAATATATACTAATGTGAACCAAAATATGCCTCGTTCCGTCTCTGATTAATCAGAATATCTATAACAAAAATCCGAAGTATTCCTAGTTCCATGATTACTCATTCTCGGGGTTCATTGATTCTCTTTCTTATACATATTTTATGATTCATTTTTCGGAGAAGGTTGATATCCGGTTAACCTGGTTTCATCATTCATTTTTTAGATTCCATGGGAATTTTCCTAGAAACCTTAAACATACACAAATTCGTGAACTTCGAGAAAGAAACTGGCTCCGAGATTGAAACCTGGCCATGATAAGCAAACTACTTTAAGTCTGAGAGTTCGCAAAAATGATGAATCCCACCATTCATAATATATAGGCTATGACCAGTTATACCACAACTCTCAACAAAAGTTAAGATTAGTTCAGGGTAACCGAAATAACTTGAAACCGGTTACACCTCCTGAATTACCTTGCGAACGCCTTGCTTCCCAACCGGTTACCCCATTTACCGGTTAGGTTCCATGGGATTATTCCCAGAAAACTTAAACACACCCCTTTTCATCAACTTTGATACTAAACCTCGCTTCGAGCTTGAAACCTGGCCACAGGTGGTCTATAGTAAGTAGGGAAACTTCGTGAGAACGATGAATCAACCCATCTACAGGTAAGATTCCATCGGGATATTCCCTGAAACCTTAAACACACCCTTTTTCGTCAACTTCAACACTGAACCTGGCTCCGAGTATGAAACCGGGCCGATGATGGACTACAATAAGTCAGAAATTTCGTAAGAACGATGAATCCACTCATCGGTGTAGACAATATTCGATTCTACAGAATTCTCTTTTCCTGAAAAATATTATTTCGTTGACCAATTATACTCGCCAATTATTTAGGAAGGGTTGAAATATCTACTGAAAAAAACCCACAAGGTCTTGAAATCATTGACACAACATTCATTTATGTTAGTCCAGGTAACCATTCCTCTGGTACCCAATTTCCAACAAAACCACCCCTATAATTCATTGCAATTTCATAAATTTCTTCGAAAAGATATTTTCAACCCAAATTCTAAACATAAAATATATGAAGAGAATTTTCCCAAATAATTTTAAAATAATAATTTTTTTCCGAGGGAATTTTCCCTCTCATGCTAAAATGAAAAATAATTAAAATCCTTTGGAGGGAATCCTTCCCGCCCGTTCACAATGGAAAATTGGGATTGAATTATTTCCGCCCAATTTCAGACTACCAAAAGCTACCGGTTGGATATTTTTACCCAAACCAAAAGAGATGATTTTATTTATTTCTAAATAAATCCGTACTTTATAAAATAAAATAAACGCAAAAAATAAAGAAAGAAAGAAAACATTATCTACAACTTTCTTTCTCTTCCCAAAATTATTTTCCTTCAGTCCTCTCTCTCTTCTACCTCTCCTCACCGTTTTCTTTCATAAACCTCCCCTGCTTCAGAAAAAAGAAGAAGAAGCTCTCCCCTCTCAAAAACCCTTTCTCTTGGTGAGTTCGAGATGAATCAGATCAATCCTTGGTGAGTTTGTTGAAACCCTTTATCTTATGATTTTAACTTTTAGGGTTTATTTGATTTTTAGTTTTAGTTTTTTTTTTTTAGATTTTTTCTATAAAGAAACCCTTTCTCTTTTCAAATTTCAGGGTCTTTTCATCTTGCTAGTTTTGATTTTAATGTTTGATTTTATGGTTTTATTCTTACCTGTTCATTTCTCTCTGGATCAATCAAAAAAAAATTTGTCTGATTTTCGAGTTTGATTTTGTCTGTCTCCATTCGATTTAGATACATGGTCTTTTTTTTTGGATTTCATGAAGAAAAAATTAGGGCTTTTGTTGGATCTGCAATTGCATGTGTATTTGAGTTCATTTTCTGGTCCAATTTCAACTATGATGGTCAATCCTGAGTTGAAAAATGATGATTTTAATTGTTTAATTTTTTGAAAGAAAAAAATTAGGGCTTTTGCTGAAGTGCAATTGCATGTGTATTTGAGATCAATATCTGGTCCGATTTCAACTGTGATGGTCAATCCTGAGTTGAAAAATGAGGATTTCAAAAAAATTTCCTTGTATTTCATAGTGTTACCAATTTTAGGTTTGATTTTAATTATGGTTATGAATATGTCTGTGTTAAAGCTTATTAAAAACAATCAGAAAGGGTGAATAAGATTTCACCTTTACTCCCCTTCTCTCTATACAAAAACTTAGCAGTAGATAAGTTTTTTTCCTTTATCATCTAGCTGATTTTGTACGAAAGTTAAGATGGAAATGTTTTTGAAATCTCAGGATTACAGAGTCGAAGTTCAATCTATGGTAATAATCGCTTTATTGATTTTGATGCGTTTATGAGTAGATTTGGTCCGATTTTTGTCATTGTTTGTGGTTAGGTTTGAAGTAGATTGGAAATTTGTGAATTGATTAGATTTTTTTGGGGAATTTTGAATCGATTTATAGAATAAACCCGATTGACAGCCTTCATCTCCTGAGTTATTTCACCCTTTGATTTTAAGTTTTAGAGCGTAATTGATTTTAAGTTTTAGTGTTTATTTGTATTTGATTTATAGAGAAACCCTTTCTATTTTCAATTTTGGGATTTTAATTCGTCAGCTTACTGGATGTTTAGATTTGATTCACTAATTTTTGGTTTTTATGTTTGTTGGCTAGATCTTCTTTTTAAGGACAAGTAAAGCAACCAAAGTTTGATAATGTTACCTGAACTTACAAGCAAAGTTCTAAGTATTGAAAAATATTTGGCTAATTGAGAACCACATCTTCTTTTATGAGCTAAAGAATGTGTCCTGAACTACAGCTTCGCCATCACTGATGGAGACAAGGGTTGCAGATACTTCACTAAGGTTTCATACCTTTGCTTTAACTTCTGCATCTTTCTAACATTGTTCTATAATGAATCTGAATGGATCATTGGTGTTGCATTTGGAACAGAACTTCAAGGGTTCTGTGAAAGGATTCCTCAGTGAATACAGTAGATACTACAGGTGCTGGTGATGCTTTTGTTGGCTCACTTCTTTGCTCACTAGCCAAAAATCCGTCACTTTACGAGGTCGGTTTCTAATTATATGTAGGTCTCCTTAGGCGGTATCGACTGATTTTCTATGCAAAAATCCACGCTAATGCCATATTTTCCTAACATAAATATCACAGAACGAATGGAAATTGAAAGAGGCGCTCACACTTGCAAATGCTTGCAGAGCAATCTGTACAACTCAGAAAGTAGCAATCCCAGCTCAAAAACTTATCTCAGGCTTCAGATGAGAAGGCTACATGTCCGAATGAGAAGAAGAGATCAAAGTGTCCAGTTTATATAGTTTTTTCAATGTGAGTCTATCATGCACATATCTATTGTCAAAAACATGTTCATATTTCTGTACTTTCCTGCATATGAGTTCCAGGCCTTTAAATTGAATAATTGGTGAAATTGAAACAGTGTGAGAATCAGTTTGTTTCAACCATGAAGATAACATGTACACATTGTCAGGCACACTCATATTTTTGTATTTTCTTATATATGAGTTTGAGGCCTTTGAACTGAATAATTGATAACTTGAATTCTGGTCATCTTTTTTCGATTCTGAATCTCAAGCTGATTTTTTCTGAGGGATATTCATATCCAACTTCTTATTTCTCGTTCCTCATTCAATACTCAAAGGAGTTCTCCAGATTAAACTCTATAATATCTGCACATAACAAAGTGTCTTTACAGATCAACCAAGACTATTCCGATAAACTCACGGTGATTGCATAATTTAGTTTTCGAATTTTTACTTCGATTATGCTAATATTTCAGAGTTTATGCTTGTACTTATCTAACCTGAGTTTTCTTTACTTTTTGATTTCAGTTTTTGAGATTTGAAGATGAAAATCATGAAGAGAGTTACAATAACTTCAGGAGTACAGAAACAAATCATGTGATTCTGAAAGATTACTTGGAAGATTATTACTCAACAACATCATATGGCGATCTTGTTCTTCAACAGGGGAAATCAATAGTTAAAACTGGATAATAGATGTAAGTGTAATTTGTAATTAGTAGTTATTATCTAACCTCCTTAATTTAAGTACATTAATGAATGATTTAATGAAAATATGCAGGAAGCTTCTTGGAAAGATTTTTAAGCCAGGGCTTCTTTGAATACAAAAGTAAGCTTCAATTTCTTAGAATATTGAAGAAATTTTTTGAGAATATTAAAGAATCTTTTTTGCACTGAATTATTCACTTCCATGGCAACGAGTGCAATAATTTTCCACAACTAGTAGTGGGTTTATAATTAGCGGGCGAAAGGTACTGAAAAATGCTCACTCTGTAGAGCATTATACTCAGGTAAAGCTCAAGAAACGTGGGTCTGACGTGAAGTACTTGGCCAAAGTGTTGGCTATCGGGAACGAGTGTGATATAGGTATAACTCCCACACCAACTAATTCAAACACTGGATGTCAAATACCTTGATTTATGATGCTCAGGATTTTCACTTTTATTAAAATGACAGCCATGCTGACAGTAGAAGATGATGAGTTATGGGAAGGTGTCTCGCCAATAGAATTTGGGTCCTTGCCTGCTCTTCAAGATGCAGTCATTGTTGTTGGTTACCCTATTGGAGGAGGTACAATTTCTGTCACAAGTGGTGTTGTTTCACGCATAGAGATCTTCCCCTACAAACAAGGTTCCACTGAGTTGCTGGAATTACAGGTAATGCAACGATCGTTTTCTAACCTTTATTAATTTTTACAAACTTAACTGGCCTACTATATTCAGCCAATTTTTAGTATTTAATTCCGGTTACTACTAGTACAGATTGATGCAGCTATAAACTCAAGAAACTTCAGAGGCCCTACTTTTAGTGATGCGGGAAAGTGTGTGGGAATCACATTTCAGACCAGTAAAGGCGAGGATATAGAGAATATGGGTTATGTTATACAAGACCAACTTCCATTGTCATGCATTTCATACAAGATTATGAGAAGAAAGAGGAATATACAGGTGCTTTTACTAAAAACCTCTAGTCCGATCATTTATTTTGACTTATATGAATTATTACTGTCCATTTCCTAAATGTAAGCTTCAATTAATTTTGTATTATCATAATACAAAATTAAGCTTCAATTACTTTAGATTTAATATATTCACTATATTAAACCCTAGATTAAGATTAAGAGTTCCTAGGTCATTGAGTCTATTCTACGATGATGCGAATAAATTAGTACTGTCCGCAACAGCTGGCCAGGTATTACTTTTGGTGGATATCAACGTTGATGTTCCTATTACTAGATCTGTAGCAACTTAACAAGTTTGAAATATTGTTTACAGGTTTTTGCATGGAAAACCAATTCACTTGCCCAGCAAAGCACTCCCACCTCTGATGTTGTAGGGGAAGGACATGTTCTTTCTATTCGGTATTCTTTAGATGGAAAGGTAATAGCAATACAAAGGTCAAATATTGAGATCGAGTTCAGAAATAGAGAGACCGGGGAGGCTTTTGTTCAGAAATGCAAATCAGAATCTGAGAGCATACTGGGATTCTTTTGGACAGATTTCCCAACATGTGATTTAATTATCATCAAAACTTGGTATGTACTGGAAAAGTTTCTACATTTAATATAAATATTCGAGGCTATTCCAGTATGCTAGCATGTTCTTTGATTTATCTACTTCTGAATATTTTGGACCTATGTTGCTTTCGAAATAAAAATAAATGATATGCAGTGTGCACTGAATACTAAATGGCTGTTTTTTAAAAACATTAACCTTGAAGGGCCTGTGTCCAAGTTCTTTTTCATTATTCTGGTTCAACCCTGTTACGACTTACCTTGATTTCTTTGCGTTCAATCACAGTGGATTGGATTTGTGCACTTATGAACCTGGCTTGAAAGCACTACGTTTGGTGGACATGAGGAAACTAAATGTGAACTTATGAAGGCCTGCAACATTAGCAGCTGGAAAATCCCCTTCCACACTGAGTTGTATGAAAAAAAAAATGCTCATGAGCAGGTAATTATAACAGAGAGATGTATTGCTCTTGACTAGGGAGTTTTTTTTTTTTCTTAAAGTTGATATGCAGTTTTTACTTGTGGTCTCAAATTTTTTTATTACGAACTAGGCGAGTGCAAGTGTATCATCAGAATCTTTTCCAACATGAACGGGATGCTGCAGAGGAACAAACTTAATGGTGAAGCTGGTTACAGAAGGACAAAGCGTCTTAGCTGCAAAACGCATACATACCGAAGGAACAGATGGACTACGAACAGTCAGATCTTAGTGAGTACAAACCCAGATCCTGCCTTTCAGTTGCTACCAGTCCGTCAAGTCTTAGTATTTTGGTCAGTTTTTATTTTGAATGTACAATGATTATGGATGTTAGCACACAGATATGTTCCAATGTTTTAGTTGTCTTATTGGTTAACCAAAAGAGGTGGATGGATTTTGTAGTAGACTTTGTTGTATCATTTTCAGAATAAAATACATTTGTTTTCCATTCTTGTGAATTACTTTCAAAGTCGTTGGCAGAGGGACTTCACCAAGTGAACGTCAACAACCGGACCTAATGTTGGTCGAATTCTTTACCAACGTCATACCTAACGCCTTAACCAGCCAATTATTTTGCAGTTAAACTCCTCTACCCACTCAACTTCAGTGGATAAAACCCATGACCTTCAAAATACTGGGTGGTTAAAATTCTTAGCCAACAACATCAAACACATTCACCAACTGAATTTCAGTTAGTTAAAACCTCTAGCAGTTGGCAACGTTATATAACTGGCCCCCTTTACCAATGATATATTTGTCTTCAACAACAACAAATTGTGCGGGTAAAGTATTTCAGCAACAAATACTTTATGCTTCCACCAACGACTGCCAGTAATTATTGGAAATTTCAAGCGATCAAAAATTCCGTCGTCTATTCTAGTTGAAAGATATATCTACCAGCAGCATGGTTGGTCCAGGTCTTTAGCAAAGCAAGCTTTAGTCACAGAGCGTATATGTTGCCATACTGGTTGCTACAGAGCTCCGCTCACTAAAAACGACCTTCTACCCACTGAATGAGAGTAGTCGCTAAAGCCCAATTTTCTTGTAGTGACCTAATTTACTATCTAGTAGTTTATGCTTTCTTTGCTATTTTTCTTGTAAATTATGTATTTTACGTGTGTTTTTGAGTTATTAGGTACTCTGGAGTCGCACGGAGAAAAAGAAGAAGAAATCACCCAATTTGAGCAAGAAGGTCAAAATTGTCACTGGCGAACACTATCCGGAGCCGACCAAGTTAAGGGGATTCCATCTGGCTAGCCCTTATCAGAAGTGGCCACATATTAAAAGCACCCAAGAAGTTACTCAGGACACCCATTTGGGAGTGGCTCTTTACTAGGGCGCAAATAGTTGTCCCACCCTTAAAACCAAATTAGGTCAAGAGAAAGGGAACCAATTCCCATTTTAGTTTCTCAATTGTTCTTCCCCTTTTGCAGCCGAGAAGAGATGCTGCTATATACAGAGATTGAGAGGGGAAATCAAGCAGAAAGAGAGCTATAATGATCCTGATGTTACCAAGAACAAGAATAGAATAAGTTGATGATTAAATTAAGAGTTTTAGAAGCTAGGGTTTCAGAATGTGCTAAGATGAAATCGGAGATGATAGAAGAGATCGATGAGCTTCAATAGGTGTTTGCGGTTGTATGACACTGTACCTGAGTTGGGTATTGTTTTGATTGTGAAAATTCATATTGACGCAAGAAATCAGGGAACAGAAAATGGGTTATGTGTTAGTGATTTCGCTGTGAAGAATTCAGAGGAGAAAATGGTGATGTTGTATGTCAGATTAGGGGTTTGATTGGAAGAAATTCAATTCAAATTATTCGAAATGGGATAATGGCATTGTTGGTTGAATATGAAATACAAATGGGGCTTGGATTGATTTTATGAATAAGAAACAGAAAAGAGAATCCGAGAATCAATGGTGGATTGAAAGAATTGGTGGAGATTGAGAGTGGGTTTGGTTCCGATCTGACTTAGGTAGCAAGAATGGTATTGATGCTGTGTGGTTTGAATTTGTTGCTGCCATGGGTTTCATATAAGGGTTCATGATGCTGCTGCTTGAGTTACATATCGAGAAACAGACTAAAACTGAGAGATTAAATTAAATGGGATCGAAAACTAGATTGCAGAAATGTTTGATGTTGCCATTAAACTGAGAAATTAGATGAAGGTATTGATGATTTGTGGTCTTTCTGTTGTCGCTGTGAAGATAGAGTTGCAAATTGAGATGGGTTGTCAACTGTTGCTGTGAATGAATGAGTTTGTAGATGAATGATTAGGCTTGTCGCAGGTGAAGATATTTCCCCTCCGGCGAGTTGATTCAAAGATCCGATCCACCGGGCGATTCACTCCGATCCATTTCGTTGACTCAATGAGTCAGATGATTCAGACCCTGATTAAGACAGCTGATTTAGCTGGCTGACTCCATAACTTGACCCAGTGACTGACGACTGACCGTTAGTTTGACCGTTAGTCTTAACGGTGGACTGACGGAATATTCCGTCGACGGAAGGAATTTTCAAAGTTCTTGCGTGATGACGGATTCGAGCCTATTTCTACAAAAACTTGATTTTTCGGCGAGCAAAAGTTGCAGAATTTTGTGTGGATTTCTCTCATGGGATGTGAAGACTTGGACTTGGAATTGAATGAAGAATTTGGTTTGAATGTGGAAATAGGAGATGGAAGATTTTAGAAAGGTTTGGATTTGGAAATTGAATTGCTAAAGGAAAGGGATTCTATTCCTTGGAAGATATGGAGAACATTGAAGCCTATAAATAGAGAAGTTCTCTACTTTTCTATATACACTTCCACACTTAGATGCACTTAGATACACATATCTTTTACACATCTTTTTGCACACTTTTACACACACAACACTTTTTCTTTTCTTTATTCTTTGTGTGAACTCCTTAACATGAGTAACTAATTTTATTGATTGAGGATGAATTCCCAGTTCTTAACATATGGTTTGAGTTTTTGTTTCAATTCTATCTTGAAGTTTTTCATATGATTATCGTTTTTTTTTACTAATATTAATGTTTATGATTGATTGATAGGTTGTTTAGAGTGCACGCTAAATTGATTTGTTAATCCAATCTAAAGCTAGTGAAAGTTAGGGGATAAGTAATCGTTTCTTGACTATTTACATAAGTAGAAAACACAAGACCTTGCGGAGGGATTCTGTGGAGCAATTGTGTAAAAAAAACGTTAGCAAGTGGACCTTGATCTAAGAGTTTAACTACTAATATCAACCTAATAAATTCATAAATCTTAATGCATTTAACTAAATTACATCTTGAGTTATCTACTACTAGGTGGTTTGGTGAATATAATCCGGTAGTCGAGAACTTCCGTATCCGGTGATATAAGGGATTTTGGGGTTAGCACTGATCTAGCTGCTATACCTACGGTTGGTGATAATTTGTGACTAATAAAAAGTGGAAAAGAACATAACTTTAATCATTGTTTTGCAGCGAAGAAGGATTCCTTGATCTATTCTCTCTTATTGATTTCAATTTACACTTTTAATTGCTTTGTTTATTTTATTTACTTTCTTAAATTCTTAATCAATACCCCCCTTTGTGTGACAATTTTACAACTAGAATCTCGTGCTCCTCGTGGGATCGATCTTGACTACCCTATATTACTTGTTAATTAGGTAGTAAAGTATTAATTAATTTGGTGTGGTTACGACATGCATACAGTTTTATATACATATTATGCTAAATCTCTCCATATTCTGCATTAATTGTGGCGTGCAATCAATCACTCCGAACCTTCTTTTCTCGGTCTTAGTCAGTCTTATCATCTTCTGCAACTCTTCGTTTTCTTAAAAACCCTTAATTGCTTGTACTAGTTGGGTCGGGGTGCAATGGCTATAGTAGTATGCACTTAACCTCATAGAGTTATATAGGATATAAATTAGATTCTGAAAATATAAAAGCAAATTTCAAATTTGGTTGTATTACCGAGACTTCTGTCACCTCCTTGCTCTTAATTAAATTGATAAGAAGGCTAACCTACCTAATTCCTAGTACGTATTTATCTATATTATTCTTTGTACGTCTTAGACATGTTCTGAGACAATTCTATCCTTCTGGTATTTTCTATCTTCATTGGACTGATTTTGTACTTACTTTATCAGATTAAGAAAAATCTAAACAAGTAAGTAGAGTATCCCTTGTGGGCTTGAAAATACTATTATTAAAGTAATCAAATGTTGTGGGCTTTGCCATAGCTAAAATTCTATCTCCGTACTTTTGGGCATGCTTTTTGTTCCCTGATATTTTTTGTAGATATATCATCTTGAAGATTGCTTGGTGTTAGTTAGCTATGTATTGAGATATCAGTTTAGGCATAGGATCTGTTCTAGATCATGAATAAGTTTACACATATTCTTCTTTTTTATCTCTTGATTGTTGCATCTAGGATGAAGTGTAGCTCGAATAATAGCCTTTGGTCTTGGTTTTTTCACGTCTTTTCTGCTTTAGCTGAAAATATTTCTGTTTTCTAGTTGAGATTGGATAATATTTTGATATATTTCTTATAGATGTTGCTTCGTTCGAAGCTGCTGAAGCTCTCCATCTTTCTTCTTCTGTGTCTATTTATTCGCTTCATTTGTCTTCTCCCTCACTCCTCTGTATCTTCTCTCTTTTCTTGCTTTATTTCTTTCTTCTTTGATGGGTGATCAGGCTAATCTCTATAGGCATCTTAGTGGTCTTTCCTTAGCTCAGAGGTTTGCAAACCATAGTAATGTAGGAATTCTACCTACTCCTCCTTATTTCATTAGGGATTTTGGAATTAAACCTAATAGCATCTTAGCTAGAGTTTTTTCTACGGTGTGCTTCAAAAAATGGGAAGTAAGAGGGGTTTTGAATAACTTCTGGGGAGCTAATATGGGGTTTCAAATTAGGGAAGTTGATCCTAACCTTTTCATCATTACTTTTCGTTCTGCAAATGATTTTCAATGAATCTATTCAAACGGACCTTGGTACCCATTCGGCAATATGTTAGCGGTTACAACTGCTTATCAAGGGATGAGTATTTCTATTGACAAATTTAAAGAGATTCCGCTCTAGTCTACAATATCAAATGCTAAAAGTGAGCACAGTTCTTTGGAAATGCTTGGTTTATTTGCAAGCAAATTAGGACAAGTGGAGAGGGTGTGCAAGGGATCGGAAAACTTTGACTGCTTTCCAGGAGCTTTAGTATGGATAAACATAGAAAAATCCCTTATAGATCATCTTCTTGTCAAAGTAGGAAAATACCCAGTCACATCGATCTTTTTCAATTACCTGAACCTTCCTTCTAAATTCTGTACACACTGTCTGCGTTTAGGACACAAAGTGGATACCTGTGCAATTCTGAAAGGGAAACCCTTAGAGGATATTTATGATATCACGGTGGAATCACCTTACCCAAGTGATGATTTGCACTGGCTTAATGACGACCTTGTTCAAATCTGGAACCCTAAAGATAACTTCAACAGTCATGGAGAAACAGTGCCCGTAGAATCATACCTTAATCAACCTGGAGTGAGAGAAACTTTTACTGATATTTTTAGGACATATGTGGATGAAGAACCAGCTTTTCAAAATACACAAAACCAATATGAAGTGTTAGGACCTTTTATTATCGATGAAGACATGCCTGAAGCAGCATCTTTAATCTTGGGAAAACGAACTTTCCCCTTCAATATGCTTGAAATTTTTATCCCTCTGTCTGAATCGGAGGACGATTCGTTTGGATCGGCAAACTCAGAAACCTTCCGAGTTTTGGCTGTGTCTCGGTTGACTGAATCAGAGATTCAGAATGGGACCGATTTACTTCAAGATATAGTTAATCCGGTTTTAAGCTCGGAACCATTTTCCTCTTCTAGTGAAGGGGGAATCTTTCATCTGTTCTTTTTGAGAATGCTAGGGATTCTTTCGACTCTCATATCGCTGCATCTTCTTCTCAGTCCTCTGTTGTTGCATCTGAAAATCATACTTGCATAGGATCATCTTTCAAAACCCCTATCACTCAGCCAAAGTCTGCTTTTAAAATTTCAATTTCTGATTTTCTTTCTTCCTCTTCTTCTCCTGATAAAATTTGCTCGATCCCTTCTGTGGATGGAAAGATTTTTAAAATAAATCAATATGGGTCGAATGTTTTTGAACGAGAAAATCTATCAAGTGCCTATTTTCCAATTCCCTTCCCGGACTTATCTCCTTCAAAGCAACAAGAAGAGACACAGGTATTTCTCTTATTATTTAATCTACCTCAAATTCAATTTATAGCTCCTATTATACGATTTTAAAGATTTAGTTATTTCTATAACCTCTATATTCTTTGCCTTGGCTAAATACACTGTTTAATTTGGTAATTTACTGTCTGCCTAATAAAATTTGTATAAAATGAAAATTCTTTCTTGGAATATGCAAGGATGTAGGAACCCCCTGACACAAAATCATCTTAATCACTTAATTAGTAAGGAAAATAACAGTGACTATTACGCTAAAATCATAGAAAGAGCAGGCCTTTATGACTTAGGATACTCTGGAAATGATTATACTTGGGACAATCATAGAGAAGGAAGCCAAAATATTAAAGAAAGACTGGATAGGGTAGTGATTAATGCAGAATGGAACACACAATTCACAAATGCTTCTCTTTCACACTTGGTAGAAGTAGGCTCAGACCACTGTTCTATACTATTATCACTAGATACAACCTTCACTAAATCTGAATGGGTATTCAAATTTTATGATACTTGGCTAAAACAAAAATCGTGTATTCAAGTTATAGAGCAATCTTGGCCCCATATGCTAGAAGGAAAAGAAACATCTACCACTCTAGTTCAAAACCTGAATAGGGTGGGGACAAATCTTTTGGATTGGAAAAGAACATTTTTGGTCTCCCTGCCAAGAAAATTAGTAAACTTTTAAAGGAGATTGAGAGACTAAAATCTAGTAGGGTGACTGAATACCAACAGAAAAAAATTAAAGAAAAAATCAAGATTCTTGAAACTCTATATGATACTCAAGAGGCAATATCAAAACAACAATCTAGGGATAACATAATTGCTCTAGGAGAAAGAAACACAAAATATTTCTACACAATAACTCTTAGAAGAAGAAAATGGAATAACATTGAAAGCATCTTAAACAATCAGAATGAAGTTACTAAAGATAAGAAGGAAATTCATATCTTATTAACTTCATATTTTCGATCCCTGTTCTCTGAACCCTCTGTGGAATCAGAATTTAGCAGTAATATCTTTGGTAATATCGATTATGTCGTATATAATGAGGACAATCTAATATCCTAAGAATCCCTTCTAGAGAGGAGATTCTTCTAGTTCTAAAGAATATGAAACCAAATAAATCTCCTGGGCTGGATGGTTTCCCTGTAAGCTTTTTCTTACATAACTGGGAATTAGTTGGCACTCAAGTGACTAAAACTATTCAGGATTTCTTCATAAACAAAAGTATGAACCCAGATTTAAACAAAACACATCTTTTTCTGATTCCGAAAACAAAACAACCGAAAAACCCTACCCATTTCAGACCAATATGACTTTGTAATACGGTTTATAAAGTCATAGCAAAACTCTTAGCCAATAGAATTAAACCTTTTTTAGAGAAGTTAATATCTCCCTTTCAGTCTGGTTTCTTGTCTTCAAGACAAATTTCAGACAATATTATAGTGGCCCAGGAAATTATTCATTCTTTAAAAAAAAAAAGGCTAGAACAGGGGGGTTGGGAATTAAAATTGATATGTCTAAGGCTTTCGATAGAGTAAATTGGAACTTCCTTTGAAAAACGCTTCAAAAATTTGGTTTTAATTCTGAAGTATGTAAACTAATTGAACAATTTATATCCACAACTTCTATCTCTGTCTTACTCAACGGAACACCTGGAGAATCCTTTAATCCTTCTAGAGGACTTAGACAAGGTGATCCTCTATCGTCGTATCTATTCATAATAAGTATGGAAGTCTTTTCAAGATTACTGCTCACTCAAGAACAAGATAAAAAACTGCATGGAGTTAAAATAACACCTAGAAGTGAACCAATTTCGCACCTTTTCTTCGCTGATGACTGTTTGCTTTTTGTTAAAGCAGATATGGTAGAATGTAGAAATCTGTTAGATACAATAGAAAAATTTAGTAAAGCTTCGGGACAACTAATAAATTTTGAGAAATCAGGTGTTTTTTTCCAGTAGAAAGGTAGAACCAAAACATCAAAGAATCCTATCTAAAATATTAAAAATAAAACATATAAACATTAGGGATCCTTATCTAGGGGCTCCACTTTTTTTGGATAGGTCAAAGATTAAAACCTTTGCACCAATTTTAGAAAGATTGGAATCTAGGTCGAAAGGGTGGAAAGGACTAGTACTTTCTCAACCTAGCAGAGCAGTTTTGAATAGAGCTTTTCTTTCTAGTATCCCATCTTACCAAATGGGATGCTTTCTTTTACCAAAACAGACAACTAATAAAATGAATGCCTTACAAAGAGACTTCTGGTGGGGCAAGGAGGCTGGAGGAAGAGGTTATTATCCAAAATCTTGGACAACAATTTGTAATCCAATTAGGAAAGGTGGTCTAGGTTTTAGAGATGCCTGTAAATTTAACTTAGCAATGTTGGCAAAAATTTCTTGGAGAATGTTGAAGGAACCAAATGCTCTATGGGTTAAAATGATGAGAACACAGTATTTCAGAAACAAATCTCCCTTTAGGACTAAATATAATGGAAGAGGATCATATATTTGGAAAGGTATAAGTCTCAGACTAGAATTGATACAAAAATTTAGTATTTGGGAAGTGGGAAATGGACAGGACATTAATATTTGGAAGGATAGATGGATCCCAGATTTAATTGACAATATAGAAAACCTTAGTGATACTACAAATAGTCATATAACAATAGTCTCTGATCTAATAAATATTGACACTGGTTCTTGGAACCTTCCTTTACTGCTTTCTATCTTCCCGGTTGAATTAGTAGAAAAAATTAGGAAAATAAACCTTTTCAAGGATACTGATCTTAATCTTAGAAAAGATCAATTAAGATGGACTCTTAATAGGTCAGGAGAATTTATTGTGAAGTCTATGTATGAAAAGTTAAACGAAAATGGTACAAACATTACAAGCCTATCTTTGCCAGAATCTTTCTGGAAGGCATTATGGAAAATTAATATCTCAGAAAGAATTAAGCTTTTATTATGGAAATGTTTACAGAATGCTTTACCAACTAATAGTAAACTTGCGGGAAAATTTAAGAATGTGACTCCTTGTTGTACAATGTGCAACGCAGCTGTAGAAACAACAGAACATCTTTTATTTCATTGCCCTTTTGCTAAGGAGATCTGGAACAGTTCACCTAACCCTGTCATTTTAAATATAGATCACTCTTCTTCGATTCTTGATCTTTGCAAACTTTGGTATTATCAACCTAGAAAGGATATCTTTTATGAACTTCTTCTTACAAAGATGTGGTTCATGTGGAAAGAGCGGTGTGATAAAACCTTTGAACACGCATCAAAATCAGTCTCTACTCTGGCCTTTGTCATAAAAAGACATCTAGTTTTTTGGTCTTCCAGAAATAGAAACTATCCAACTACTAAACCAACACAAAAAAAGAAAATTATCCCAACTTGGAAGGAACCAGTAACAGACACACTAAAGATAAATGTGGATGCATCTTGGATATCTGATATCACACCTTCTTCTTATGCCTTAATTTTGAAAAATGATGCAGGGGATTATAAAGGAGGGCGAGCAGGACAATCAACAGGATCTCCAGGGGCAGATCCACAAGAGTAATAAGCTATAGAAGTAATGCAGGCAGCTATCTGGGCTAAGGAAAAACAGATTCAGAACTTCAGCATTGAGGGAGATTGTGAGAGCTTATACAACTACTTTCAAGGAAAACATAATGAAATCTCATGGCGGGCAAAAGCTTATCTAAATGAAGCAACCAAAATATCAAATTTGTGTAGCAACTTTTTGGGTTTTTTCTATGTTCCTAGATTAGGAAATCAAGTTGTAGACATTTTGTCAAAATTCGTTAGGAATTTAAACAGTAAGGTGGAATGGGATGAATCACCACCACCTTGTAGCCTCATGCAAATTTTAGTAGATAAATCTAATATTGGGGTTTTTCAAAATCTCAGATTAGATAGCTCTACTATCTCTGTAACAACAACTCTGTCTGGGTCTTAGTTTGAAATGAAATATCTTATTCACAAAAAAAAAAAAAAAAGGTATACTATCATTTTCTGAAAACGAGTAACTAGACCATCGAAAGATCAGCTAAAAACCGACAACAATTGTTTAATCCTGGATGGACTACAGTTTTAGTTATCCGAGCCATACTTTCTTGGGAATTTTGACAAACTACACCCTATAAGTTTGCAATTCCTAAACTACACCCGTTATTTACTTAATTTCTAAAATAAACCCACTTTAACGTTTTCTGTTGAGTCCCACCAGCCATGGATCTGACCGTTCATCAACTAAATTATTCAACGGTAGAGATGTAAACAAACTTGCGAAATACCAATTTTATCCTTTGAGTGATAAACTGGTCGGAGAGAACCGAGGGCGAGGGTTTCATTTCTTCTCTATCTTTCTCGTTCTGTTCTATCTTTTCTTTTCAGAGAAACATCAGATTTGAAGACCATTTGAAGAGAAACATCAAAAGACATTATAGATCGAGCAACATAAGAATATGAGAAGAAGATCGACGCGATGAAGAGATTAAAAGGGAAGAACAAGATGAAACAAAGGTAGGTTTTTCAAACCCAAAATTCATATTTTGTTTTTGTGTGATTTAAATTACTCACATGGAGATATGATGAGAGAATTTGATGAACCCCTATGAAGATTTGATAAACCCATATGATTTCCAGTTTTTATTGAATTTCCGAAATTAGGGTCTGTAAACCCTAATTTTTCATGGATTATGCTTTATGGATTTTCAATTTTGAATAATGAATTGATTGTGGTTTATTATTTATGTTCCGAAATTAGGGTTTGTAATTGATTTTTATGAAACATCAGATTTTCACAAAAGAGATTGAAATTGATTTCTGTTGGATAATATAATTGATTGTGTTTTGTTGATGTATTTGATTACTAATTGTTTTCTGTTGATTTTTATGCAGTGGGTATGTTCCTTTTAGGGACATAAGTATTCATTTTTTGGACATTGAGATCAGTTTGTATTTCAGCAACATTTTTAGGGACTTAATTCATCTAAAGCTATTTGAGGAAATGGTGCATACTACACCAAATCAGGAATTCTGTCACAGAGGATGTTGCCACAGTTTATTTTTCAGTAACAGATATATCTGTAATAATTCTTATAACAAGTATAACTGTTGACAATTTTTATAATCGTGACAGGATTTTAGATTTAAAGAAGTAACAATAATATATGTGAAGGATTTTCTGTACAATAACAATTATAGATACTTCCCCCCAATTATTTTCCTACACCAAAAGCCACCCCATTTTTGTAATCCTTAGGATTTGGTTTATCACAACCATGCCAACAATTGAACAAACTTAACACTTGCATTAAATTTCTAAATACCAAAATTCATTTTATTTTTCTAATTACAATAAAACATTTTATTTTTTGTGCCCAAAAATAATCGAGACTAGTCAAAATATCATTGACTTGTGAAAACTCAGGACTTGGACAAAAACCAAGCCCCCTTTTTCTCCGTCCCACGACGATACTTCTTCATTTCTTCATCTCTGTATTTCCCTCCGCCATTAACCTCCTGAGAGCGCCGTAGTTTCAGTTTGAAACTTGATGGTGAAACTAATCCATCAAGACAAAGCATAGTTTGAATCCGATTAGAATTAGCTAGGTTTATGTTTTCTGTTACTCATCTCGATCGATGTGACCTAAATTCTGAATGACGATGAAGAATATGGACCACAATGAATCTTTTTATGCTAAATTTCATGATTTTCCTTCTTCTTTGATGAGGTAAGCGATTATATGTTCCCTTTTTCTTATGATTGAATTGATAGTCAGTCCTGTTATATGAAATTTGGGAAAGATGATGATAAAAATTAGGTATTTTGTGGAAGTTAGATATCTAGACCTAGATATTAGTTAGTTTTGATTGAGTTTAGAACTGGGTTTTGCTTGTTGGTGGTGTTCTTTTTGCGTAGATTCGAAATTGGATCTTGTTAATTAGGGATTAAATTTGTTTGTACTGAACTGGAACTGAAATTTCCTTACTTGTGTAGATTCAATAGGGGATGTTGTTCGAGAAGGATAACTTAATTATGGAATTTACTTCAATCATTCAACAGGTGAAGCTTGTTTTAGAAGTAAGTCTTTGATGAAGTTTAACATCAAATAGATAATGGATGTGTTTTGGATTTTCCTTTCTTGTTGTTTTCAATTATTCTACAGATTTTTGATTCTTATCAACAATTCCCTTTTTCATGTGCCTGATGATGTTATTATATGCTGCTGCTAATTACCCAATTTAAGGTTGATAAGCTCTATTCAGCGTCTCCATCCTAGACTCTAGTCTCTAGTATATCCACGACAAGTAGCAAGTGGTTATTCATAGAAGCTTGGTCATTTAAATACAGGATAAGAAAGACACTTCCCAAGGGGAAAGTTACCACTGAAGAAAAATTGAAAGAAGATGATGTAGGGTGCCACCCTGCTTTTTAAAGAAAAACCTGTAAAGTATAAAGAAATTGCAAGAAAAATCAGTCTGATACACACTTGGGAGCTATTTATACGCACAACATTATTAAAACCTTCTAAGTACTCTGTTTGACCTTCTATTGGTGTCATTGTCGTCCCCCTTTTCAGTTGTATACTATTTGGATTTTAATTAGATTCTAATCTATTACTTGAAAATTGTTGTGATGAAATTGTTTTTGGTCTCAAGTGACCTGTGGCCAGTCGGAGTTGACGATTAGATCATTTATTCGATTGTTTTAGTAATGGATCCTAAGCTGCTACACACCAAATTGTAGGGAATGTTTAGTGTGTTTCAAGAGTATACCACCATATGATGTTTGAGCAAGAGCAGGGGACTTACCAATCAGCTCTTAAATCCTATGTATGCATATTTTGTCTAGTTTTAGTTTTGCAGATTACAATTAGTGTTAGAATGATAAATTTAAAATCTTACGAACCTTGACAAATTTTCGATCTGGATCAAACGAGAAACACTAGTTTCGGACTCTAATTTCAGGCTGATTTTGTGAATCAGATAACGAGTGGAAAGATCAGCAGCCTCGGACTGATATAGATTCTTGTTATCGTTTTATTCCTTAGTTAATATGCCGTTTGCAAGAGTTGCATACTGATGGTCTCTCAGGATGAAATATTAACAGTTTACTAGTAAACTCCCTTCGGAAATTTTATTTTACAGATGCTATGAACTTAAATCCATTTTAGGTTAAATATCTTACATATTGTCTGGTTTGGTAAAGTCTATTGTTGGTTGACTTGTGATCCTATGACAGGGAAAATAAAATGATGCTTGTCGGAGCTGGAAACTGATATCTCAGCGCTACAACTCTGATTTGTGAAGCTCTGCTATTATGGAACTTAGTTCGCACATGCTTTCTAGGACAGTCTAAAATACTGGTAGAATTGGAATTGCATTGATGCAGAGGAAGTACTTGGGTTTTTTCAGCTCAAGTTCATCTGTTATTCTTTTTGTTTTGTGGTTAGAACCTGGAAATTCAGTACATTTATTGCAAATAGTGAAGCTAGGTTTTTGATCTATGGAACAATGTTGTTTGCAGATACCTCATACGACAAACACTTCGTTGTTACGCTAGTATCGCATTTATTGCTTCATCTGAGTATGGTAGATCTAGGAATCTGAACTCTTTTATTGATTGATACTTGAAGCTGCATGCATGTTTTCTTGTTTTAGATGATATGATGGACAATTCTTACACATGGCGAGGTCAACCTTGTTGGTACAGAGTATCGATGTGAATCTGACTCTTTTATGCTTCAATGTATGGCGGATGGTATGAAATCTTTCCTTTTCCTTTTAGGAGTGTTTTAAGGAATATCGAGTGAACCGAAAAACTTACCTCACCTTCCAATCTGTGTGTTTGAAAGTGTTATTTGCATTTAAATGGAGTTTTTGTTTTTTTTTGGCAGTTATACTTTACTGGATTACTCTGGATTTTGAACTTTGTGCAGCATTCGATCCACTTGCAGACAAGGTACTGATATACTTCTTGGTGGAAATCTGTTTCAATGATTGACACTAACAAATTGAAATTAGTACAAGCTAGTTTTGAGCCTGTGGTTTTTATCAAATTTTAATGCCGAGTGTCTTTTCGTTTTTGATGGAGAAATATAGGATTCAGTATCCTTCAAAATTTATTTTGATTTTGAGATGTGGTCAGTAATGTTTCACAGTGGTTTTGGTAAATTACAATTATATACCGACCAGTGACCCCAAATATACTCTCTACTGTAAAGGTGGTAAGCGCTGACGAGCTGAGATATAACGAATAGTACAATGATATTGCTGAGGACGAAGGAATAAACTGTTGCTTCAACAACTACCGTGTGGACGATTTTTTACATATGAACCTCACCCGCCATTGACGAAAAACTTGAACCATCTAATTCAAAGTAAGCATTTCCAAAGCTCTTTTGTACTGGGCTCATTCTGTAATAAAAATGTCAATAATATTTTGTTTTATGAGTACTGTTGTGTAGCTTGAGTAAACTGTTATTTATTTTTGGCAGTGATTCGTAATGGAAAATTTTCCCTGTATAACTATGGACCATGGCGAAACTTAAAACAATATGGTCATTTGGATCCCCCAGAATTCAATTTAGCAGACATGCCTAAGTCATTGCCCTTATGATAGGTTATGGAGGTAAAGATGCATTAGCAGTTGTAACAGATGTAACACACTCTTAAGGAACTGAAGTGTGGTTCAGAATTGCTTTACCTCGAGGATTATGGTCGTATAAACTTCCTTTTAAGTGTTAGTGCGAAACAAGATGTATATGATAGTATGATTAAATTCTTTAGGTCATCTGGAACAACTTCAGATAGTTCTTAAATGACATGTGCTCATGACAGTGGCAAACTTAAGCCCTTGTGATTGTAAATGCAATTGGCAAACTTTATAATATACTGTAAATATTGGATGCATGGATCATATGCATCAGTGCGTGTATATGGATTCAGTTGCTACCTTAGAAAGCTGTTATAAGCTAAATGAATATTCTTCGTTTTGGGATTTTTCATTTATGGTTAATGGAATTCATGAATTTTCTTCTACAGGTTGCAATGAATAACAATTGGACAAGGAATTTTCTTCTACAGGTTACAATGATTTTTTTTTTTTTTTTTTTTTTTTTTTATTTATTTATTACCGTTGAAGACTTGTGATATGAGAAAGTTAATTATACTTTAATATTTGTAAATAGTAAAGTCATTGTCGTTTGTTCTAATTATGAGTTAATAGTTACTTGTTGAAAGTTTTGTGTACATTTCCAGTAAGGGTACAATGGTCATTTTCACAGTTTGTAATATTTACTTACTTATTTCAGATAAGGGTAGTTTGGTCATTTTCATAGTCTTCTTGATATTTATTACACTAATTTCTAGTAAGGGTAATATGGTAATTTTTAAAGTCTAATATTTACTTTACTTATTTTAGATAAGGGTAGTTTGGTCATTTTCATAGTTTCTATAATTTTTATTACACTAATTTTCGGTAAGGGTAATATGGTCATTTTTTAAGTCTTTAATATTACTTTACTTAATTTTGATAAGGGTAGTCTAGTCATTTTCACAGTTTTAATAATATTTATTGCACTAATTTCCAATAAGGGTAATATAGTCATTTTCACAATCGGTAATATTTAGTTTACTTATTTTCTATAAGGGTAGTTTGGTCATTTTTATAGTCTCCATAATATTTATGGCACATATTTTTAATAAGGGTAATATGGTCATTTTCATAGTATGCAATATTTACTTTATTTATTTTCAATAAGGGTAATTTGGTCTTTTCACAGTACATAATATTTATGGCACTTATTTCCAACAAGGGTAATATGGTCATTTTCATAGTCTGTAATATTTACTTTCCTTATTTTCGATAAGAGTAATCTGGTCATTTTCACAGTCTCCATGATATTTATTGCACTTTTTTTCCACTAAGGGTAATATGGTCATTTTCACGGTCTGTAAAAATTACTTTACTTATTCCCTATAAGAGTAATCTGGTCATTTTCACAGTCTTCATAATATTTATTGCACTTTTTCCAATAAGGGTAATATGGTTATTTTCACAGTCTGTAAGAATTACTTTACTTATTTCCGATAAGGGTAGCATGGTCATTTTCACAGTCTCCATAATATTTATTGCACTTTTTTCTAATAAGGGTAATATGATCAGTTTCACAATCTGTAACATTTACTTTATTTATTTCTAATAAGGGTAGTATGGTCATTTTCACAGTCTGCATAATATTTGTTGCACTTTTTTCCAATCGGGTAATATGGTCATTTTCACAATCAGTAACATTCACTTTACTTATTTCCAATAAGGGTGTATTGCACTTTTTCTAATAAAGGTAATATGATCATTTTTACAAC
Source organism: Papaver bracteatum (assembly GCA_023529315.1). Classification (NCBI taxonomy): domain Eukaryota; kingdom Viridiplantae; phylum Streptophyta; class Magnoliopsida; order Ranunculales; family Papaveraceae; genus Papaver; species Papaver bracteatum. Next base: position 117,094 of record JAJJWX010000607.1, read on the forward strand.
CAGTAAGAATTACTTTACTTATTTTCGATAAGGGTAGTGTGGTTATTTTCACAATCTCATAATATTTATTACACTTCTTTTTTCCAATAAGAGTAATATGGTCACTTTCACAATTGTAATATTTAC